>KV751353.1:7106345-7116894 GCA_001698575.1 Mola mola
CATTTAAACCAGAGAACAACATTAAAGGCTAGACTGCAGCCAGGGAGGTAGGTTGTATCATGCCATGAAAAAACAAAAACAAAAAATACGTCTTCCCCCTGCTGTCTCGTTCAAACCTCGTCACTCGTGAAGGCAGCTAATCTCAACCAATGGGGGAAAAAAAAAACCCAAAACAAAACAAAACAAAAAAAAACACCTGGAGGCAGAGGAACTTCCTCCAACCGGAAAATAACCAAAAACTAGCTCATGTTGGGAGCCGGCGACGTTTGAACCAGACAGCAACAGAAGTCCTGAACAGAAAACATTTCAAGGCAGAACAGGTTTATTTTTTTTAAACTAGTAAAATACCTCAACTCCCACTATTCCTACCAACCAGGGTCTGTTCGAGAATGGTTAAGATCAAAAACAAACGATGCATTTTAAGACATTGGAGAATAATAAGGCAAACGTTTTTCCATTTGCTAATTCAATTACAAACAGCACATTAATGGATAACATTGGCAATAACTGATAAAAAGTAAAACGGCATTGAGTTTCCATATCAACAGTGTGGATATGGCAAAGTTCAGGTCCAAAAACAGATCTGATGGTGAACAGATACAACAGGCTCCTGGTCAACGAACACAGCCTTAAATTTTTTTACATTTTATTTTATTTTCTCGTTTTAACCGGACGTTTGGGCTCGACGGGCCCAATTGATCTCGAATAACAGCTTCAATGAAGGGGGTGTTGCTCAGTGGCCCTCGCCCATACAACTAACACGTGGTTTTAAAGCTTTGCTTACAAATCAAAAGTAATTTTCACCGGTTTCGTACAATTCGGAACGGGCGACAAATCTTTTTGGATCCCCGAGGGCCACCGACTAATGAACCACAGTGACAGTCAAACAGTATCTATGGATTTGAACGTTAAAAATGTCACCTGCCTCTCTAAGTTTACACTTAAAGTGTCTGCTCTATGAGCAACAGAACGAAAACGTCACAGTAATCGTTACATACGCAGCTTCCTCCAACCGGAACCTTTAAATAATGTGTCAGGACGACATTACACTGTATTTGTCCAGAGGTTTTTGTTTTATGTTTTCAATCCGCCCCAACCTTTTGGCCGGTCCGCCACGACTAGGCGGCGCACGCTTCAGTTCACCGGCCAGTTCGGCCTCCTCAAGACCTGAATGCTCTTTTATTATGGCTACCTTTGATATATTTCATACAGAGAAAATGTATTTAGCTGGAAAAGACACACACACACACACACACACACACACACACAAACACTGTGAAGTGAGCGGGCTGGGGGGTGAACTGAACCGAGGCCGAGCAGCATCAAACCTGCTCAATACAGTACTGTCATTAACACACATCAACCTGAAAACAGAATGTTGGCGGGCCGCCTGAGGGCAAACGGAGCCGGAGGCGCGCTGAAGAAACTGAATGAAAACGCCACGAGGCGGCAGCGGAATTCAACAGGAAGTGATGCTGTTACCCAGATACGCCGACAGTCGGCGTCAAACACCAGAGAGTCAGAGCGGAGGGATCGCTGGTTATTATGGCTATAAGACATCCTGAAAACACGATTTTCAAGTTTAAATATACCAGGAGCTGACAGGGGCCGTCGGTTGTTCGGCCCAACGATGTGCAACTCGTGTGCCGTTTGAACGACGACGACAACAACAACAACAAATGACCGGTCTCGCGTTTCAGTGCGCACCCGGCCAAACAAACAAACAAACAAACAAACAAAACAATCTGCTTGCTCAGCACTCAACGTTAGGAACATCCTACAACAGTCAGCAGTCAAGGCATGACAATGATCAGTTCGGAGGCAATGAGTGTGTTGCGTTTGTCCACGGAAAATCCAGAGCTACTCAAACCGTAAAGTTCTCGAAGATTTGCAATGGTGTTTTCTGCACGACACACCGTCCCGTGTCCCCGCCCCTCCCCGTCTTTGTACAAAGTCTCTAAGCGGTCCATTAGCTGCGCAGCTGCTCCAGCCTGGCTTTCAGCTCCTCCTGCTTGGCTCGGAGTCTGTCCCGTTTGGACTGCAGTCTGTGGCCCTCGTCCTCCAGGCCGTAGATGCAGTCGCGGGCCTTCTTCAGGATCACCACCTTGGACGCCTTGTCATTGTGCGACAGCTCCGGCACGTTGTCGCGCAGCCGCATGAAGCAGTTCTTTAGCTCGTTGCGCCGCTGCCGCTCCATCACGTTGTGCGTGCGCCGCCGCTCCTCCTCGTCCTCGGTCTCCGTCGAGCTCCTCGACGAGTGGTGGTGGTGGTACCGTGACGACGTGGACGACGAGGACGAGCTGCGGGACGAGTGGGAGAAGCGCGACGAGCCGTCGCCGCCTCTGGCGCGCTTGCTGGACGTGGATGAAGGCGGCGGCGAGGCGGGACACGGCGCGGCATAGTTGTGCTGCAGCTGGATCTCGATGTGGTGGCGCTGGAGAGCTCGCTGCTCCTCCTCCTGCTGCTTCTGGCGGGCAGACAGGTCGGCCAACGAGGGCAGAGACGAGAGTCTGGAGGGACAGCGCACCACGGTCACCACGTCGATCTCCTCCTCTGTCACAGAAGGAGAAAGGTGAGAAGGGTTAGACATTTTTCGGGCTCCACCTTGTTTTCTGACCCCTGTGGTAACTTTATCTGTCCTGTGGGGGGGGGGCTGCTGACAGTAAAACAAGTTTGTGGAGACCGTAAACACACACATCCACTAACAGCAGGACACCGGTCAGACGTGAAAAATCACTCCATTAAAGACGCCACAAAGCTGAGGAGCTTGTTGGTGTCTGCGGGATGTCGGCCCAGGTTACAGTCAGAGCTCAGTGGTAAACACTTACGGGTGTCACTCTCTCAAATGTGAACTAATGTTATGTGTTATGTATGCAAAGCTTTTGTCCCATTAAAATGAGAGGGTAGTTAAAATTGAAAAACCTGCGTAAATAAAACACGGGTCTAAACCTACTTTAAATTCTCATATTTCGTATAAAGAGCCGTCGGTAAAGCCCGCCTGGCACTTCCTCTCTGGTTTCTAGGCAGGGATGCCAGAGGGCTCCAGGCGGCGCAATGACTCATTACTCATTAATGGATGGAACCACAACTGTTACCGGCGAACACGATACGCACACTTACACATTCAAGCTTTCATCTACTGGTGTCATTCAACAGCCCAGATCCCGCCCACGCTGCAGCGGCGGCGGCGGCAGCGTGAGCCTGCTGCACATTGCAGGTGGGCGGCCGGCGCTCAGATAAGCCGAGAGCAAAGAACAGTTGGGGCTCGGTGCCACTAAACATTAACAGCGGTTTTATCAATGAAGTGCCGGTGAAGCAGCTGTGGGTGCTGATAAACGCCACAACATCGGCGCAGGAAGTGGATTAAATTGAGATATGGCCATCAGGAGTTAACCTTCAATGGAAATATGAAATCGCTTCAAAGGCGGCGGCACTCTGTTAGGAAACGTGATCGTAAAGGGAGCAAACATTCTGGCTAAACCGAGTGAGAATCAGGAGGAAAATGAAGATGGGCCTCACCAGAGTCACTGCACGAGTACGTGGAGAGCTCGCCGCCCGTGGAGCCGTAATCCGAGGTGGCCTCGCTGGGCTCCTGGGTGTCCATCAGGTTCTGGCAGTCCAGCGTGGAGCCGGCGATCTCCTCAAAGATGCTGGTGTTGATGTCAGACAGCAGCGGGCTGGAGCCGAGCACCGACGACACCAGCTTCTCCTCCAGGCTCTTGTCTACCGCCAGGCACTGCCACAGACAGTCCGCGCCGCCCTCCTCCAGGGGGGAGCAGGGCTGGCCCTCCTTCTCGGCGTCCGAGTGGAAGAAGTCGGAGTTCCAGTTGAGCTGCATGTCGTGGTCCTCTAGCAGGATGTCCGACACGTAGCTCAGCTGGTCCTCCTTGGACAGGGGCTTGCCGCCGGCCAAGCCGGCCTTCATTGGGGGGGACTGCGGGGGTGTCGGCAGCGACTGGAGGTCCTTCATCAAACTCGCGCAGAACTCGTCGTCAAACAGTAGCGGCTCCGAGTAAAGCCAGTCCTGCGACTGATTGAAGCTTTGCAACATGTTCGCTGGAAGAATCTGGCAGGACAAAAAAAAAAAAAAAAGGGACAACAAAAGGGCGAGTGAGAGGTAGTGGAGCGTCAGAAATCCAGAGGCGCTCGGGCGGTAGCGTCTTAAAGCAGCAAAGAAGAATGAGGTAAATCCAACTACCACCCACGCGCGCTGTAGTGAAAGGTTGAAAGAGCTTCTGCAGACTGAGACCCCAACGTGCAGCGTGCCACCTTTTATCTGTGTTTACATCACTGTGGCCCCGCCCCTGGAGGCTGTGAATCCCCCAGAAGATCTGACACCCCACTTCCTCCATGACATCACAGAGCAGCTGGAAGGACACCTCCTTAAAACAATTTACATCTTTCCTTTTCAGAAAGTTCATTTAAAAGCCAAATTAGCGGCCACAACAGCTGAGATGCCTCTTAGTAACTTCCCTTAAGTTTAAAAAAAGTACTCTTTTACACACGCGGACTTCCCCTGCAGGAAATTCACACCGTCGACCAAATTTAAGAGAAAAAAAACAAACTGATCTGTTTAAAACAAACTTGGGTAGTTTTAGGATTTTAATTCTACCAACTACAGCAAGCTGCTATGAGTTAATTCATTACAAAAAAGTTAAAAACATGATGCAAAATATCTCTTCTGACTCATTAAAAGCACAATTTAAAGCAGCATCGTGGAGGTGGGTGGGTGGGGGGTCCTGTGGAATGTGGACGCACAGCAGGTCGTGCAGGAGAACAAAGCAGCAGTGTGTGTGTGCGCGCGTGCGCGCGCGTTTGCTGCAGACTGCCTGAGGGAGTTAAAGGCTGCCTTTCTTCACCATCTCAGCCTGGGAAACCTGATCCAAAACTTAAATCGCGCCCGTCCGCGCCGCCACGGGGCTGCACAACTCGGTCATTTAGCCTCCGTGGTGACGTTTTCAAACACTAATCATGACTCTGCACAGCTGCTCAGCGCACACGCATGCGTGCCAGGCTCCCACAGAGGCCAAGCACAGCTCGGACTTTTAAATGGCCCGACCCCAGCTTGTGAAATGGGCAGAATTCTAAATGAGGTTTTGAATGGAGACGTGCTGCAGCTTTATTCATTATTCACTGACTTGGTTATACATGAACAATCTGTAACATGTTTCAAAAACAGACATTAAATCTTAAACTTCACGACGACACAAACTCGCATCTGTTCTAGTTTAGTTTTTGGGGAATCAGCGAGTAAACGCACCAGAAAAAGCTCCAAGTCAACTAACGAACAGCAGGGGTTGAGCCGGCGTGCGGGTTCATTTAAACCCCGCGTGGGTTTGAGCGACGCCGGGTGCCCACGTGAAACCGGCCTCATCGTTTCTTTATTTCCATACCACGGAGAACACGAAAGACAACATTCCAAGTGAGAACCGCGCAGAAGCTGGGTTTACCGTGCAGCCTGGGGGTGACCTGAACGCCACATATGGAAGCAAGACAAGCCGTCTTACCTTCACGCGTCCTCGCGCAGGATGAGGAAAAAACGGAGGAAACGGCTCAAATATCCAATAAAGTCCGCGGACGCGGCTGACAGTCGGGGATTATCTGCTGGCGTGCGCAGTCGTGTGGGTGGAACTGGGGTTGAAACTGGGGTTGGAACGGGGCAGCATGGTGCACCTCCTGCCGGGCTCCCTCTTCTTCTCCTCCGCTACGCGCAGACAGAGTGGGTGTGGCCGCTAGCTCGCCCACTTTATATGGCCGCTGCTCACGGGTCTGCCTCCTCCACGAACAAAATCGCGCCAAAACGACAAAACCGACAAAAACTCAGCGGCGACGACCGAGCCTATCGGCCGTTTAACACGCCTCGGCTTCCGTTTCGATCGAGGCCCGGCGGAGAAATGCTGGCGACGGCGTTGCGGGTTAATTTCGCCTGGACGCCGGGTCTACGTTGTCCGTTGGCGCGGAGGGATACCGCGCAGACCGGGATTCCAGGAAAATGATGGCGGGTAAAAGCAGGGACAAGAGCGCACGTGGATCAGCGAGGAGAAGCCGGGTGTCTAACCGCCCGCCCGCCCGCCTCACGGGCGCCTCCCAGCGCCTCCCAGCGCGTCCAGCCGCTCCGCTTTCAATTTCAATTCACAAGGATTATCGTGTGTAACCTGCACATCTTATTATTACTACTGCCACCATTATTAAACATTACTATTTGTACTTATAACATGTCTATCATCGCACACATTTGCTCTTTGCACAACTGAGTTACACGAACCTTTTGTGCACTTTTTGCTCCATTTTTATTTATTTATTTTTTTTTTACTTTATATTTCAATTGTGTGTTCATTCATAAGTGTTTGTTTGTACACTGTAAATGCTTTCAGCTGTTATGAGTAATTATTTTCCCTCCAGGGATTAATGAAGTCATCTCTCTGTTCCTCACTAACTGAATGCATGTGTATCCCAATCCGGGATGCATGTAGGTCCAGTTGATACTTCCCACGGGAGAGTCAGGGTGACACAAGTGTTGCAAACGTTTGATGGGGAAGGTAGCAGGGAACCAGTTTCAGCTCATGATGAAAGCACGCAGCTTGTCCCGATACAGCAGACAGACAGACCGAAAGCTTTCAGAGCCACGTTGTCCTCCAGTTCCAACTCTTGCAACTCTATTTCACCATCCATCCAGCGCTCCCGACTCCTCCTCCTCCTCCTCCTCCTGCTGCTGCTCCTACTACGACTCCTGTCACTACTCCAACACGCACCGCCTCTGCAGCAATTCACTTACATTTACACGAGCCTCTGAGTCCGTTGTGCACAATTTCACTTCTTGCGGTTGTTCACCTCTTAAAAAAAGTGCGAAATAATTCTATTTTCCCCACTTGGGATTCAAACAGTTTTTAGTTGACCGGACACAGTAAAAATCACCTGACCCGACCGGAGCGCAGCAGGATGAAACGCACGACGCCATAACAAACAGCCCCAGTCATATTATGGGATGTGCGGGATGAATGAACCCCACACAGGCCGATCCCGCCCGGCCTCACGTTACATAACGGGCGCGGAGTCGCCGGTACACGTGCGTCCGCCCGGGCCAATGGGAGCGCGAGGCGATCCCGGTTCACGTGAGTTCTCGGCAAGGAATCTTGTAATAGGAGCTCACGGAGTTCACGCCGAACGCTCGCGTGCGTTTGGGTCCGGCTCCCGGACGCTGCGCGCGCACCGCGCTGGGCTCTGGTCGGCGCGCAGTCAGGCGCAGATGCACGATTTCTGCTCATTTCTGCTCATTTCTGCGAAGCCAATGTGCACGAAGAGAGCGTGCACGAGCAGGGACGAGCTCGGCGCTGCTGGGAGTCGTGTCCAAAGTGAGAGTGAATCCGCTGCACGTTTCCACGGACGCAGACACGAGACAAACTGCAGTTTGTGGCCGCGTCAGCTGATGCAGCAGGACATGTTGAAGCGGACGCGGATCCGCAGACAAAGAGGGCGCGTCAGGGAGCGAAGAAGTGGGTTAATGTGCCACCTAAAGGCCGAGCGGCGGACTGAGTGAGTGGCGCCCCGCCAGGGAGCTCACTCACTGGTGGATTCTGGGATTTTCACACCGCTTCTCCTCTATCCCGCCCACCTCGACTGATTAGTGTCATGGCCGTGAAATCAGCTGCTCTGCACTCGTCAGCTCAGAATAAATACAAGCTTGTTGGCTGGAAGCGAAGCGCCTTTGTTGTGTTGCGACTTGTGAATCGTTTCTCATGTGTCACCATCATGTGATGTTTGGGATAAACTTTTCTGAACTCTCATATAAGTCACCATGCTGAAGGCAGCAGAAAACGTGTTCGGGTTCCCGCGCAGAACCCCAGCAGATCCGCAGAGCCGCCTGTCGTGACTAATTACGGAGATTTCTGCTGCGAGAGGCAGTTACTGTTTAATTGGGTTATGGATGTTTGTTGCCTCGCAGCGAGAGGTTCCTGGGTTCAGTGGAGTTCCTGTGTCTGCGTGGGTCAAAGTGCAAAGTTAATGAAATAGCGTAATGTAACGAAAGTAAGAGCACAACATGTTTGTTTTCGCTCCCGTTTGCTGCCATCAAACAGCTTATTTCCCTCGAATTTAGTCCACAAACTAGTTAAAATCAGTATTAGATGAAAGGATTCATCCACCTGGCTGAGGAGACGTGTCAAAGTGCAAAGTTAATGAAATAGCGTAATGTAACGAAAGTAAGAGCACAACATGTTTGTTTTCGCTCCCGTTTGCTGCCATCAAACAGCTTATTTCCCTCGAATTTAGTCCACAAACTAGTTAAAATCAGTATTAGATGAAAGGATTCATCCACCTGGCTGAGGAGACGTGCTAAGATACGGGAAGACACAGATTTTTGAATCGAGTTTGGGATAAATGCGGCTTTTAGTTGCATATAGGTAATCTTGCATCTTTTACTTCAATGCAAAGACACAACAGTGGCGTTTATAATATTGTTGGGTGCTGTTAAACCTGCAGCTGTGGATGTTTCAGTAAAAGGTGGTGGGCTAAAGTTCGGCTTTTCTCTTTATTTCAGTATTGTGACGAGACGGGTCATTTACTAGCCGGTGGCAGAGATCCACTGCTAACCTTTGCACGTTGCTCGTTGTTAGCCTGTCCAGTCAAATAATACCACGGAAAACCTACTGAGCCATCACGATATTAGAGACAAAGCTCGGTCCAGAAGCACGCGGAGCTGCACAAACAGCACATCGACATTCACAACCATGGAACAAATCACTGTAAGGTGGTCTTGTAGGCTGACTGCGAGACGTGCGCTGCGTAGGTTGGCCTGTAATCTCAGTGCAAACCTGGAGTGGATTATATCATTTCGTTTTAGGTTTCACGGACGAGGCAGCTGAGCCAGACCGCGCTGCGGAACAACATGACTCTCTGGTAACCTGGAGCCGAGCCCCGAGAGATCCGAGTCTGCGCCGGAGGTAAATGAGCTGCTGTAGGACCCCGCGTGACCTGGAGGGAGGTAACCAACCTTTTCTGCAACGGTAGTATTTTTACACACAGCCTGAAATAGACCCAAATGAATCTAGAGTGGCTGTTTTTGTTTTTGTTGGGAGGTCAAAGTCGGGTTAGTCCGTCTGCACTGGAAACAAAGGTGCTGTTCTGCACCACGTTGCACTTCTCCTCTTGCTGTGAGAGCCTTGGACTTCTTTAACTCCTCCTCCTCCTCCTCCTCCTGCTGCTGCTCCTACTACGACTCCTGTCACTACTCCAACACGCACCGCCTCTGCAGCAATTCACTTACATTTACACGAGCCTCTGAGTCCGTTGTGCACAATTTCACTTCTTGCGGTTGTTCACCTCTTAAAAAAAGTGCGAAATAATTCTATTTTCCCCACTTGGGATTCAAACAGTTTTTAGTTGACCGGACACAGTAAAAATCACCTGACCCGACCGGAGCGCAGCAGGATGAAACGCACGACGCCATAACAAACAGCCCCAGTCATATTATGGGATGTGCGGGATGAATGAACCCCACACAGGCCGATCCCGCCCGGCCTCACGTTACATAACGGGCGCGGAGTCGCCGGTACACGTGCGTCCGCCCGGGCCAATGGGAGCGCGAGGCGATCCCGGTTCACGTGAGTTCTCGGCAAGGAATCTTGTAATAGGAGCTCACGGAGTTCACGCCGAACGCTCGCGTGCGTTTGGGTCCGGCTCCCGGACGCTGCGCGCGCACCGCGCTGGGCTCTGGTCGGCGCGCAGTCAGGCGCAGATGCACGATTTCTGCTCATTTCTGCTCATTTCTGCGAAGCCAATGTGCACGAAGAGAGCGTGCACGAGCAGGGACGAGCTCGGCGCTGCTGGGAGTCGTGTCCAAAGTGAGAGTGAATCCGCTGCACGTTTCCACGGACGCAGACACGAGACAAACTGCAGTTTGTGGCCGCGTCAGCTGATGCAGCAGGACATGTTGAAGCGGACGCGGATCCGCAGACAAAGAGGGCGCGTCAGGGAGCGAAGAAGTGGGTTAATGTGCCACCTAAAGGCCGAGCGGCGGACTGAGTGAGTGGCGCCCCGCCAGGGAGCTCACTCACTGGTGGATTCTGGGATTTTCACACCGCTTCTCCTCTATCCCGCCCACCTCGACTGATTAGTGTCATGGCCGTGAAATCAGCTGCTCTGCACTCGTCAGCTCAGAATAAATACAAGCTTGTTGGCTGGAAGCGAAGCGCCTTTGTTGTGTTGCGACTTGTGAATCGTTTCTCATGTGTCACCATCATGTGATGTTTGGGATAAACTTTTCTGAACTCTCATATAAGTCACCATGCTGAAGGCAGCAGAAAACGTGTTCGGGTTCCCGCGCAGAACCCCAGCAGATCCGCAGAGCCGCCTGTCGTGACTAATTACGGAGATTTCTGCTGCGAGAGGCAGTTACTGTTTAATTGGGTTATGGATGTTTGTTGCCTCGCAGCGAGAGGTTCCTGGGTTCAGTGGAGTTCCTGTGTCTGCGTGGGTCCCTCCGAGCTGCCTGTAGGTGTGATCGGTTGTTTGTGTATCTGCCCTGCAGTGACCTGGCGACCTGGCCCAGTGA
>KV751353.1:7117074-7127601 GCA_001698575.1 Mola mola
GGGATGGGCTCCAGCCCCGCTGCCACCCTGTGTTGGATGAACTAGTACAGCTGCAGCTCGGGATGAGCGACGGCCCACCGTGTTAGCGGATGATGGTCATTCTTCCAACCTGCCGGAAATAAAACTGCCTCTCTGGACGGTCTGAACTGTCCAGAGAGTGTTGATAATGTGAGAAAACAGAACGGCAGTCAAATCAAAGTGCAAAGTTAATGAAATAGCGTAATGTAACGAAAGTAAGAGCACAACATGTTTGTTTTCGCTCCCGTTTGCTGCCATCAAACATTATTTCCCTCTCGAATTTAGTCCACAAACTAGTTAAAATCAGTATTAGATGAAAGGATTCATCCACCTGGCTGAGGAGACGTGCTAAGATACGGGAAAACACAGATTTTTGAATCGAGTTTGGGATAAATGCGGCTTTTAGTTGCATATAGGTAATCTTGCATCTTTTACTTCAATGCAAAGACACAACAGTGGCGTTTATAATATTGTTGGGTGCTGTTAAACCTGCAGCTGTGGATGTTTCAGTAAAAGGTGGTGGGCTAAAGTTCGGCTTTTCTCTTTATTTCAGTATTGTGACGAGACGGGTCATTTACTAGCCGGTGGCAGAGATCCACTGCTAACCTTTGCACGTTGCTCGTTGTTAGCCTGTCCAGTCAAATAATACCACGGAAAACCTACTGAGCCATCACGATATTAGAGACAAAGCTCGGTCCAGAAGCACGCGGAGCTGCACAAACAGCACATCGACATTCACAACCATGGAACAAATCACTGTAAGGTGGTCTTGTAGGCTGACTGCGAGACGTGCGCTGCGTAGGTTGGCCTGTAATCTCAGTGCAAACCTGGAGTGGATTATATCATTTCGTTTTAGGTTTCACGGACGAGGCAGCTGAGCCAGACCGCGCTGCGGAACAACATGACTCTCTGGTAACCTGGAGCCGAGCCCCGAGAGATCCGAGTCTGCGCCGGAGGTAAATGAGCTGCTGTAGGACCCCGCGTGACCTGGAGGGAGGTAACCAACCTTTTCTGCAACGGTAGTATTTTTACACACAGCCTGAAATAGACCCAAATGAATCTAGAGTGGCTGTTTTTGTTTTTGTTTTTGTTGGGAGGTCAAAGTCGGGTTAGTCCGTCTGCACTGGAAACAAAGGTGCTGTTCTGCACCACGTTGCACTTCTCCTCTTGCTGTGAGAGCCTTGGACTTCTTTAAATCGCTCCATCGGCAGGCCGGCTAGCTCAGTCGGTAGAGCATGAGACTCTTAATCTCAGGGTCGTGGGTTCGAGCCCCACGTTGGGCGAGTGAGTTTTGGCGTCCGTGCTGTGGGAATCAACCGTATCATGTTGGGTTTGGTATTAACTCAGACTTGAGCTATCATTAACTCTGCACAAAGTGTCTTGTTAAATTTGTTATCGCTCTTCAATCCCCCAGTTTAATGCTGTCTGTTAACTTTAAATGGGATGGGGTCAAAGGTTAATTAGCTGCCCCGAGAGGCCGGCTAACAGGCTGACTGACCGATTTTACCTTGCGATATAAGAAAGTTAATAAGACGCACACAGAGCTGAGCGCCTGGGACGGGGATTATCACTGTCCCTGCTGCTGCTGCCTGTCTGCCTGCTGGAATCAGAGAAGCGGCTGCTACCGAACAGTGTAAACATCCACCGGAGTGAAAGGTTGTCGGACTTCTCTGAAATCAGGGTCTGTGAAGACTCAGACTGCCATTTAAAAAAAAATAAATAAATAAATAAAACACACGTGTTTCTTTATGATTGGTTACTTAAAATGGACAAACAGTGAGGGTGTCCGTTTATTTGCAGTGGCGGAGCAATGCATGCTGGTTAGATTTATGTCATGGGTCCTTAGGCAACAAGATGGAGGCGGCTGCAGTTTTTAGGGCCATATCTCCATGTATTCAGAGAAAATTAATAAATTTATATGATAAATTCTGTATATTAAGTCGTCGTCTGTTGCCGGCTTGTGTTGAGGCAACTGGTTGTTAACGTTTTTAGCGACGTTAAACTTGACATGACTGCGTGAAGCTCTGACAGTTTGAATATCTAACAGGTCAGTTTTCATTCTGTTTCTAACAGGATCTGAGCGTCTGTGTAACTTCCTGTGCAGACCGTTCGACCTGAATGCAGCCTTTGGTTAGCGCCCCCTGCTGGTGCTGCCCGCTCTTCTCAGTTTTCTTGGCAAAGTGCAGTTCATCTCGAATGAGCCTGTTCACGCTTTATATGGACCATGTGGAGGGTGAAAATAAATCTCGGATGTGTGGATCCCTCCGTCTTCCTGCATGTGATTGCTAGCTGGTGCGTTTGGCTGATTAACGGACTGAAGGATTGACTGTGACGCTGTTGGATGTTCCCAGGAGCTAATTGGTTCCAGCTTCCAGTGTAGCATCAATACAGGCCAGCGTCTCCCGACTCCTGTCGCTTCCAACACACACAGCCAACCAAAATATTTCTGAGAAAAAGGGTATTTTAAGTAAACCTTTGAAGGGCCGCAGATTCTCTGTCACTGCTGCTTAGAGGGGAGTCACATTTTTCACGTTCTGCAAAGGTCTCCTCGAGGTCGGGTGCAGACTGTGAAACTGAAACAGCGTCTATGAACTTTAGAAAAAACATCACCTTAACATCATTCCAGACCATTAAAGAGGCAACACGTGCAAAGTATTAAGTTGCATATTTTTGCATATATTCGCAATATATTGAGCCTTTAGGGAGGCAGTGTTTATGTACAAAACACTCATTATTCAGGTAGTCCTTGCAAGATTTTGCAAAGGCAGTAAAAGGTTGTTTTAATGATGGTTAAGTATCCTGTTGTGTTTTCTTCTCGTAATTATGGTTGTATTAGAAATGGGCCATTTGTTTAATACTCTATATCTGGGATTAAATTCCCAAGATCCGACAATATATCCTTTTATGGGCAACAGCAACCCGGTCACACCAAATGGTGTCTCGATAACACGCCAGTGCCTCAAGTAATATTGCATGTTAACAAAACGCATTTGTTTCGCTGCTCATGTGCATCCACATTAAACTTTTTCTAGCAGTTATTTCAGGCACTAACATCAGATATAATATAAAGAGCCTGACTAGCAGGGGTTTGTGGTGTTGTTTGGCCCAAACCAGCAGTGGATTTTGTTTAAAGCTGGGGTATGTAGTTTATTTTTGACTTTTCCATAATAACCTTGGAGAATGTTGTAATTCTACCCGGTGACCGTGCTTTCCTCTGCATGTAGAGCGAGGGTGTTCCTGTTGGCTGCTCCACAAAGGTAGATACGTGTGCACGTCCCCATAGATGGTGAAAGGCCGATACGACGGCCACATCCCAGCAAGAAATGGCCGATGGCCAAAACCAGGGAGGAACGGCACGTCACAACCCTTCTCAAAGGGCAGGGCGGAGCTTAGAGCAGGAACAGGGAGAGGAGGGGGAGTTGCTACCTTATAAGTCTCATGCTCGAACCCTCGAAGTTATAAACCCCAGCTTTAAATTATATTAACATAATTATGTACATAATTATGTTAATATAATATACATAATTAAATTACCAAATATAATAAAACTGGTCTTCAACTCTGCTTCTATTCTCCAAGCCCAACCAAGTCATTGCCTCACCTAAATTTTGATCATAGGTCATCTGTCTAAGGCAGATAAATGTCAACCTGATGAAAGTCTGTTCACTTTTTTGCTTCCCGCGTGCGGAAAACATGCGACATCGAAAGGCATGAAAGGTGTAAGATGAAGTGACCCGTTGAATGCCCTTCCAACTGCATGTCATTCATACGCCATCCGCCATTAAGTATTACGTTACAGATCACGGCTGAAATAGGGCTCAGCGTCACGGCTGAGGATTTCTGATTCGTCTCTGCAATCCACCACTGACAGTTGAATGAATTCTGACAGACAGATCTCCTACATGGAAGACGTTAAGAACCGATCCTGACGACTTGCGTGTGGCGGGGCTAAACTTACCATTCTGATGCGTCAACTTGTACCGATGGCCTCGTGCAAGTAGCTCCTCCTCTTCCTTCTGGGAATCTGTGTATGGTTCAAACATGTGTGGCTGAATTAGTCCAGTGTTCGAAGTCGCCACCGTGCAGAGTATAGTAGACTAGTTTGAAAGTCTTACTCTAACCTGGCCAAAGTACAGCCATTCCAGAACGATAACCATTTGATGACAAAACACAAAACATGGCGACGAACGTCGTACCCTGTCGCTGCTGCGCTCTTATGGCCATTAATCCTTTAAAGAGCTGGCAATCGTTCTAATCGGTCATTTCAGATATGAGGACGCAGGGGACCTGCAAACACGTATTATCAGATACAGATCAGTCTGATCTATCAGCCATCAGTGGCATTTATAAAAACGCTTCACGACCCGGCAGGGAGAACTTTCTCTGTCATTATAAGAGGATGTTGAGCTCACCGAGAGATGGAGCGACTCATCCTCCCTTCATTCCTCTGAAATTATAGCTCTCAGAATCACCGCAGGATCGCAGCAAAGTGAGTAATGACAGAGCTGCACAGGCACGCACTCTAAATATTAGTGCTGCAGACCTGTGTATAAATTTGTCCCCAGAAAAAGGATGGCACATCCCCGGTGGCTCCAGGTTTTTTTTAATCTTAACTGAGGAAGAGGAACACTCCGGTGTTGACTGAGCATCTGTGTCAAAACTCTTCTCCAGAGACAATAAACAGAGACCACACATGAGCTGTGACTAAATGAAGGTTTTTTATGACCTGAAAGAAAATTAGAAAACATGGAACGATGTCTTGATGGAATGTCAGTGGTGTCTGAGGAGAATAAAAATAATGAAAAAAACATTTCTTATAGCTCTGATATTTTGTTTTTTACCCTTTAATGGAGTATTTTGTTCATTTTCTGTTCCCGGATCCAGGATTTGCTTGTGTTCGTTCAGGTTTTGCGATATCTGTCTTTCCGCCTTCAAGTCAATACAATTGACCATTTTTGACCAACATTGTGAAATCCATCACATCCATCCATCTTTTAATACTGTAAAACTGTCACAGTCCTTTTTTTTTCTTTACTGACTCCAATAAAATCCCAGATGATTCTTATACATTTCAATACTTTTTCCCCCTTTATGTGTAAAAATGTTTCACACTCTTATTGTTTTGTTTTTTTTGCTTGTTTTTTTATTTTTATTTCGGGATAAGCGGTAGAAAATGGATGGATGGATATTTGTGCAATATATGTACTTTTTACGAGAATTAATATTAGAACACTTATACACTGCAGTATTAAGTTCCCACCCATCTACCTTTCCAAAGGTGAGCAGAGCACAGCTGTCAATCACGACAATTAACATCCTTGTTATAGCGTCAAACTTGCATCTGAGACCATATTTTCCCCGTACTGGCTCCTCTGCACTGGCTTTCGATTAAATGCAGAATATAATTTAAAAACTTTCTCCTCACCTGCAAAGCTAGAAATGGTCAGGCACCATCTATCTTTAAGACCTCACAGTACCCTATCAGCCATCCAGAACCTTACGCTCCCAGGATGCAGGGTTACTGGTGGTCCCCACATTCTCCATAAGTAGAATGGGAGGCAGAGCCCTCAGCTATCAAGCTCCTCTCCCGTGGAACCATCTTCCAGTCAGCTCTTTTTGGATCGCAGTTATTTGCTTCTATGTTCCTGCTTCATGCCCACTGCCCATATTAGGATAGGAGATCATGTGACTCTGATTCCAGTCTAGATCCAAGGACCAAACCTGCATCAGGATCAATAGACTTGACATGCCTCTGGATTTATAGATATCACACACTCTTAAACTGAACTCACTTTTTAAATTTATCCTCACCTGGTTCAAGGGTTTAAGGGCAGAGGGTGTCACATCTGCACAACTTGTAAAAGCCCACTGAGACAAATTGAGATTTGATTTTGGGCTACGCAAATAAAATTGGATTTGAATCTACTCAAACTCTGTCGACACTCCACTGTAAGGATGTGACCCCAAAAATCAAAGCTGTAGACGGGACTCATAGTGATGGAGATATGCCTGAATATATATGTATTTTTACATACATATATAACATAAGACCACCTGGTGGCCAATCCTGATGTCAGAAAATGCTGAAAATCTAAAGTACTCCTGACCTGAAACAGTGACGGCACTAATGATCCATTTATACAGCCGATGTTAAAAAACATCAATGGGGTCATCAATTTGGTCTGAGGCGTACTTTGAGTTTTTAAATTATCCTATGTCCTATCTGCTAACACGGAACGGATTATGATCTATACCTCATCTAGCCACCGGATGCCGATTGAGATGTTTTGACCCATTTTTATAGACATCACTGTCAGTTATCCATCTTTCTCTTGCTTTGACATGTCAAAAGCCTTGTTTCCACATTTACTTTGCCTTTGGTATCATCCCTTCAGTAACTGTATGGAACCCATGATTAAAGTAACTAAAACCCACATATGTGTCTGCGCTGTAGACGGGGTTAGAGGCTTCGAAGTGAACAACTCTCACCCTTTCAGCAGCTGCGAAACAACAGAGTAGACATCTCTTGGTTGAAAGACGCCGCAGGGTTCTGTTGGTATCCTGCCCAGCCGTTGGTAATGGAAGCACAGAAATATCCACTGCTTAGTGGAAACAAGGCTAAAATCTCTTTTTTGTAAAATGGTCTGTGGAGCGGACTGGAGACCATGTTTGGATTTGATTGGATTCTTGTTTCTTAGGCCATATCATTTATTTGTTATAGAAAAGGGCTGAAGCTGCAGCGTATTGGGTCAGTAGACCCAAAATAAGAAATCGTCTGTAGCCTTCTGATTATATGTGTTGGTCAGGACATTTAAACAGAAACGGGAGTGGGGACTTTTTGGAGGCTATGCATGAAAGAAATAAATAAATTTAGACCCGGTAAAGATATATTCCCCAAAAAGTTCCTGGACAAACTCTAAAGTGAAAGTTGTGTTGTATTTGAATAGAGTCCATGATGAGAAAGACACAGTGGATCTGAAATGTTTTAACATGGCCAACAGGCTGATCCGAACTCCTGACAATGACCATTGTTTCAGAGCAGGGAAATATTTTCTGCCAACATACGCTGGAAATGTCTGCACTTGGCACCACAGCCAGGAAAAAGGAACAATGCAACAAAAATACCAAACCAGGCTCAAGGACCTCCAGCAGCCGGGTATTAAAGCGTTTAAGTGGTTCAGGGTGGAGTTTTCTCCCTCACTGGTTTTATTGGAAGAGAACGTCTGTCTGACCTCAGTCAGCAGCTGGGAGAAGAAGGAAGAGAAGAAGCAGGCAGCTATGGAGCATGCCTTCCGGGAACAGCCTTCATGTGGTGTCTGAGTGTGTGCGTGTGTGGTTCGGCATGCTTGGTGATTGTCATCAAAGGGAGTAACCACAGCTTTGCCAGGAACATGTGAAAGTAGATCCTGCTGTGTGTGTGTCTCACAGCTTTGTCCTTTTACGAACCAAACGGCCCAAACGTCTTCCTAAAGACACACTGGGGTGGAGCACAGCTGCCCCTGTGGGTGTTTTCGCTGTAGGAGAAGGTGTTTGGATGTCAACTTCTCTTGCGTCTAGACGACACTCTTTGCTAACAGAGGAGGCAAAAGAAGTAGCTGGCAATGTTTGCATCAGTCATCATCTTCTAATGAGTTTTGACAATTGCCAAACAGCTTTTAGCACCTTCTGACCCGCAGTGTGGATCAGAATTCACAGAATTCCGGTGATCAGCCGCCAGGAACGCCTGTTAGCATCTGTCGCCCTCGTCTTTTTAGTGCGCCAGCGTTGTCTTTACTCGTCAAATGTTCCTCGAGGCTGTCGCTGTTTCTACTCCGCCTCTTCCTTTCTTCCTGTACAAACGACAAGCCAAGGGCCGACAACACCGGGGCCATTTTCACCTTCTAACGAGAGTAACTAGAAAACGCTTGTTTTGTTTGGATTGAGTACACACCTACAGTGACACACCTGTGTGTTTTTTTCTACCTTCCTTGTCAGTTTTGGTATTGTAAGTACCATAAATACATCCTTTTATCAGTAGGTAACAGTGTCACATAATAAATATAGTTAAAAATACCAGTACAACACTAACTACACTGTTTTAGCAGTTAGTATACTAAAATATTAATGTATTTTTTCCTGCATCATTGTGTGTTATACCCCTTCATGCAGGCCTTTGTAGAACTAGCTAACTCTGCCCGACTTGGAGCTACCAACGAAAACACATTAAGTTCAGAAAGACTTTCCAACGCACTGAACGCAGCATCCGACGACAGGTCTGAGAGAAGCCGGCTTGATGACCAACACGGTTTTCCTGCTGGGCTCGGCTCCTGGCTCCCCAAGTCTGAGTCAGTTGTGCTTGTCATCTGCACGGCTAACTCAAGAAACTCTGCAAACCACCTTAGCATTGGTTTTCCTGTTGTCAGACTTGCCTTAGATCATGTCAGAGGGGTCACTGAGTTCAGTCTCAACCCAAACACGTTCAGAGGCTCGTGCGCATCATTTTTGCCCACTTAAGGGAGTTTTGTGCATCTTGGAGCTAAAGATGGACGAATAGGGGGATTGAAACTGCTTGGTTGTAGCTTTTGGAAGCACACTTAAATGACAATTTAAATGACAATTTGTAAATTGGTGTTAGGTGGCTCAGGCCATCAACCCACTGAAACTCTCTGTTTCCTGTTTCACTTTGTTACTTGTGATCATTTTAAACTCAACTGCTCTTCTCTTCGCTATAAACTCTGACTGAATATCGCAATCAAATCGTCTCATTTTATTCTCAAAACCTAAATTCCCACCTCCACTCTTCCAGCCACATGCATGAAAATGGTATAATTCATGTGACTACTGCAGGAAACTGCAGGAAACTGGCATATATATATATATACAAAAAATCCACGCACATCCGGGTTTCTAAACAATATGTTTTTGTTCTGAAACAGTCAGTAATAATGACTTCATCGGTTAATTGGTTGATTTTATACCTCCTGCTGCAGGATGTTGGTTGCGTCTGTGTGGCGCTGCCGCTCTGTGTCAACAGAGAGGAAATCAGTTGATTGTGTGTGTGTTTGTGTGTAATCACTCGCCTCCTGTGTCGGGACAGATAAGTGAATCCTGACTGACAATCAATGGACAACAGAAAGCCACTGTGCTATCAGCAGCAACGTGCTGCACACACACACACACACACACACGCACACACACACTGAGGACACAACCTCATTGATAAGAACGCTGGTCTGATCACTGTGACACACTCACACACGCCACTTCCTCCTGCCTGTGCCCACCACTCACACATTCACACACGTGCACACGCTTGCCCGCCATTGCAGCAACAGAGGCCGACTTCTCTTTTAGCAGAGGGACGTTAGAGAAAGTGGGTTTTCCTCAGAAACACACACACACACACACACATGTGACTATGAACCTCTGTGACCAGAGAAGAATCCATGTGTGTGTGGCCACTTAAAGCATCTCCTGTAACCGTAGTAACCAAGATGGCAGCTGCCTGATGGTATTATGAGTTTGGACGCCTAAGACAAACCGAAGCACAAACACAAAGCCTCCGTGCTGCTCGGATTCCCTTCGCTCTGACGCATTTTTGGCAGGCTTGCCGTTGCCAGGCAACACGTAATCAAATGTCAGTCGTTGGTAATTAGAGAACTGTCAGAAGCGACTTCGCTCGATCCAAGACAGATATCTGAGGAACAGACGTTCCCTCTCCTGCCAGGATCTGGAGGAGCAACAGAAAGCCTCCTGACAGGTTCGGACGAGGACGGGAAGGCTCCAGCGGCATCCTGGATGCAGCGGCGGCGCAGAGGTGTCCGCGCTGGGGCAACGGGTACAGAAGTATCACCAGGCTACAGAACACGCTGGAACACATCATCCTAACGCCACTTTTCTGTTACGGTAGCTCGTGATCAGCACAGGGAACTGAAACTCACTTGTATTTATATAAGAACAGTCACAGCCAGTTATCACATGACACTTCACATGCTGAGCCAATTTAGACTGAATTCTTTAACTCTTCGCCTGACATTATCAGGATTTTCTGTCACTTATTGCACGGTCTATCTCCTCGCTGTCGGACTATTGGGGCTGTGACGTATCTTGTGCAATACAGCGTGTCTGGATGCAAAAAACAGGTGAAGAAGAGAATGCTAGGGGAAAAAAACAAGCCGGGAAAAAGCCTGCAGATGAAGGAGAAAATGCGTAAAGCCACAGAGGTCAGACACAGAAAACCAAACATTATCATGGGGATGAAGTTGGGATTGGTGGACAGAATCGATGGAGCGATGCTGGTGACAGTGACTAGCGCAGCCACAGGCGTGATGCATACAGAGGAAAATAAAATCCATTTCCTCTCAGCATGGAAAGTCTTATAGAAACGGAATGAATGAATCTAGAATATTTGCTGCGTAAAAGCTACTGATGGACACATTGTTTACATATCCATAGAACTAAATTACTTGGGTAGTTCGAAACATGAGCGAATTTGGTCAAAAGTGTTGGTGGTGGCTGACTGGCAATGAG
>KV751353.1:7132937-7152339 GCA_001698575.1 Mola mola
TCCTCCTGTGGGTGGTGGGCCCACATGAGGACGGACCCATGTTTCCTTTTCGGGCTGACCCCGACCAGACCCCATGGAAAAAGGCCCGGCCACCAGGCGCTCGCCTACGGACCCCTTCCCCAGGCCTGGCTCCAGGGCGGGGTCCCGGTATCCCTCCAGGTAGGGTACACAAGTCCTTGTTCTTCACCAACATAGCTCCTAGGATCATTAGGGCACCCAAACCCCTCCACCACGGTAAGGTGGCGGTTCCAGGAGGGGTCAAGTGCAAACTTTTAGATTCAATTTAGGAGGTTTCACAAAAATATGGGATTCATCATGTGGGAATTACAGCCATTTTATGCAGAGTACCTCCACAATTATGGCATTTACTGTACAGTAAATGTCATATTTGTAAAACCCTTGAAATGAAAGCTGACAGTCTGCACTTCAATCACATCCTCATTGTTTTCTTTCAAATCCACTGCAGTGGTGGATATGTATATTTATACTCTATGTCCCAGTGTAAAGATTTGTTCTTCCTTGCGGCCAAGAGCAAACTGCAAACCTTTTCATACAGGCGTTTAGTGAATGACCAGAGATTCATGCTCTGGTCATTCACTAAACGATCAGGCTGCACACAAGCACATCACTTCTCCTTCCAGTCCATCAGGAACCTGTTCATTCATGACTTTGCAACAGGATGAGGTAGGAGGAAGAGGCCTTCATACTTGTAACCACCACGTTTTTTCTTCCTCTTTCCTGTGTAATAATAGAATGTATAGAACATTCTGGAGTGTGTCGCAAGTGTGGAGAAGGTGTTGCATGTAGACATCGTTTCATGCAACCAGCACCGCTCATGTCAGCAGAGAGAACCGGAGGGCAGCCTTCCTCCTGCTGATCCTGCACTGAGCTCGCTCCTGCCACACAGGACTCACAGTGAAACACTGTGCGTCTCTGCATGTAAAAGTCCAGAATACACGAGTTTACTGCTGTATCGACCAGCCATGACATTAAAACCACTAACAATGACTAATCGATCAGTTGATTGGAAGGGAATTAATTGGCAGCTACTTTGATAATCAAATAATCGCCTCAGTCTTGTTTTGAGCACAAATTTCGAGCATTTGTTGGATCCGGCTTCTTAAATGTCAGTAAATACTATACTATACTATACTTTACTTTGTCTTTTTCTGACAGTAAGTGAAGAGAGCTTGAGGTTTAGCTATTGGTTGATTGACAGAACCAATCTGAAGATGTCACTTTGGTCCAAAGCTAGGCAACATGGACAAAATCCTCTATCCCCATATTAATAATTTCCTATCTCGATAGGCATCACGATATAGTATGTAACCACGTACCACACGCCAACTGATTTTTTTAATAATCTGTGCTGTGAGTCATCTCGCATCCGCTTCTTTGTAAGAATGTCAATATAAACCATAGAAGAACATATCTGATAGACATTTTCCGTATATCCTCGTTGGGTCCAGCCCCTCACTGGCTATGAAACATTAACAGGCAGGAAACAGGCAATTACTCTGTGATTAAATAAATCTTTAGACGCTGCCATAAACTGAAGTAACGAATAATGAGCATCTCATTCCAATGCAATGATCTTCTGGGAAATTTTGGATCCTGGTACTCGTTCGGACTTACACCCTCTCATGGCAACACCACTCCCAGCAGCCGCCTGTAGCTCAGCAAAGTAATACGAGTTGTTGCACCACTAATGCCATTGAAGAATGGCTTGAGGAACACAACCATGAGCCCAAAGCTTTGACCAGGGCTATTTTAAACAAGCTGTATACCGATGTGTAATGCCAGCCTGCTCTGTCGAGGCCCCGCCCACCTTCTTCCTTATCCTTCCCTTCCAATCCCATCCCAAAAAATGCATCCCAAACAAAATGAAGCTTCTCTCTTCATTAAATTCTAATTTGCCTTATCTCAAGGCAGCAAACTGCATTACAATCCTCCTGAATTACTGCTTCTAATCGATGATTTGAAGGCAGCACTCCAACGTGTCTTCACACTGAGGTAGCTGCACCACCAGGCGTTCAGAAAGGAAATGACTACCCACTAAAAAAAGGGCTAATGCCAAAAAGTAGTGAGTAATCAGAATTTGTCAGTGCTGTGTAATTTGAGTTCTAGTGTGGTAATGAATGGACCGATTCTGTGGAGAAGAAAAAATGTTTCAAGTATCTTCAGTCTAGCCAATGTTGGCTTCATTTAAAAACAGAACTCAGCTAAAATTATAGTCTCTACTTTTTTCTGCACTGGATTTCAATTGGGAAATGGACTTCCTTCTTTCTGTGTGACTTAGAATGTTAACTGTTAATGAACCAAAATATGACCTTTTAAAGGTCAGAATGTGATTTTAGTCCTGACAAGACTGCGCTGTGTGTGGGGAGATTTCAGTGAACCTGTGGCTACAGGAAGTGATACGGGTAACGTTAAAAAGGAACCAGCCTTCCCATCTTTGAGAGTGCAGAACAGAAACGCCAGCCAGGTGAAAGAGCTGTTTTGTTTCTTTAAAAGGGGGGTGTGTGTGCATCAGGACAGCGTGCTTCCTCAAAATGTGCACATTCGCATTTGCTCCCGATACAACTTCCTGCTGTTTATGGCATCATCAAACCCTTCTTCTTCTTCTGATGCCGATTTCCTTTGACATTTCGTGGTTGATTCTGTATAAATAAAGCGGCTCATGCGGCGGCGGGCAGTGAGCGTGATGCGCCGCCGGCTCCGAGTGGGCCGTCTCCACCTGCTGGGGCACCGGCCTGCCCCGCTTATGCTACGATTATCTGGTCACACTGCTGCTAGTGTCACACAGCCAACATTGTACACACACATAAACAACACACATAGTCCTGCTGCGCTGCAGTTAATCCCCCAACACAGATGCTCCTTTGTGCGATCGAAACACCCATTCAGCCCCGTGGGGACATTTCTGCTGTTTCCTCTCGTGTCTCGTCACATGTCAGTTCTCCCGGTCGTTTATGACATTGTTTAGGGGCAGAAGCTGCAAGAAGTTTTGATTTCACAGCTCGTAGCACATCTCAAACTTGGGAACATTCTGTTCCAGGGTCTGTTTGATGTTGTTTTGAGAGGACACTTTTCTGTCGCCGACCCTCTGGTTCGGATGGACAATGAAAAGAGTATTGTGTTGTACGGACATGCACTGAAGTTAGCGTGTTAGCCTCCGCCTGTCCTATCTCAAAAAACCACTTCGATAGTTTGTTTCAGCTGGGAGAAGAGCTGAGTCTGCCAAGTTTCAAACTCTCATCATTTTCAGCTCTTTGGGACACAACTTGATTCGATTCAATATGGATTTCACTGATTGAGTACAACCTTATTGAACTGGTCTGAGTGATTCCAGATGTATGCTTGATTAATGGTACGTTTTTATAAGTTCCTCTGATTTACTGAATGAAAACAAACTCAACTGCCTCAACATCTTCAAACAACTCACCAAATAACTCTTCACGTCTTTACTGTTTTTCATTTTTCGTCCGTCGTCAGGATGCAAATAGCTGATAGATATTGAGATCTGATCAGATGTATGTGAGCAGTCAAGCGACTAGCACCACTGATGAGTTGCTATAGCTACTGTAAAATAAGCAAAACAGTATCCCTGCGTGTATCCTTGAAAACCCCTGATGTACACATAAAAACAGCAGCAGTGGCAAAGATGGCAGCAAAGGTGTTACGGTGAAGCAAAGAAAACATCACCCCAAACGCCCCCTAGGGGCCACCCGATGTCAGAAAATGTTGACAATTGAGTTATGTCCAGGTCTCATGGATAAAGACATGAGAGGATGAAGATTTTTTTTTTCATTGTGCATTTTGGGAAAAAAAATGGAAATGTTGAAAATCTCTTGGAAATGCAATTTGGGAATGAAGTGTCAGACGTCACGGCTGCCTGAGCTCCAAACCTTTAGGATCAAACTACCTGATCAGTTGTCTTATTGTGCCTTGTGACGCAGGTAGGACCATGGACACCCTTCACTGGTCGAGTAGCTGCTGTTTCAGCTCACACGAGTGCAACCATCCTTTCAGCACAAAGTCCTGATAACTATGTTGTGCTTATGAGCTCAAAGAGGAAGAATTCTATGCAGAATTCTTACTAAAGCAGATTGTGAAGTTCAGTTTCACCCGTTCATCCATACAAGGCATTTTGTCAATTTGCTGTTTAGGGCCACAGTGAGAAGAAGAAAAGAAATCTGGACGCTTCGAGAATAAGTCGTAAATTTTCATGAAAAAAGTCAAAATATTATAAGAAAAAAGGTGAAACACTATGAGAATAAAATCACACATCAGCACCTCATTATCATCAGAATTTGACGGAATAAAGAAACACACAGACTTGAAGGAAATTGTCTCACTATGGAGGTTGTCCAATGACCTGCCTGTTTTGTTTCCCTATAAATTTTTGTAAAGTCGCGACTTTATTCTCGTAAAATTACAGCTTTTTTTTCTCGCAAGTTCACAACTTCTTCCCCATATATTTATGACTTTACTCTCAAAACCTAAAAAAAAAAATCAAAAAAAAAATCTTCATTGTGGCCCTAAAATTCCATCATACTTAGAGTCTTAAAATGTTGACTTTAAATTCTCAACATTTTGACTATTTTCTGGCAGCGCTTAATCATCTTCTCATACTTCTTTTCTCATGCCGGAAGAGAGTCCATCCTCTTCCATACATGGATATGTGTGCAGAAAATGAAGATCCAGCCTTGGATCATTTTTGCACTGACACAAAGGTGTCGATCCCATAATATTCCAGATTTTTTTGGTAATATAGTTACAGAGTCCAAGATAACTGGCTGCTACTGTGGTGAAATGCCGCCGCTCACATGTGCAGTAACACCCCTGAATTCTGATGCTATATGTTATGAATAGATGTTCCTGTCTGCTGTAACTGAAATATAAAGTTAATGTAGAGTTAAATAGTCCGTTTCAGTTTTCAACCATTGATTTGGGAGCTTCAGGCAATGAAATTCTGATTGTGTACAAACCTGGCCGTTGTGCAGCGCGCCTGCTGCGGAAACAGACACTTGTGTTTTCAGCCGGCTGGGCAGGCGTGCAGTGAACCAATCAGACAGAGCAGATGGATACACAGACACACAGGCTCACATGTGAACTACATGTGGAAAGACAGAAAGAACAGGGCGTCAGCTGAGGCCAACCGCACTTTCTGGAGCTGGCAGCTTCTTGACGTTCCTGGCGTTCACTGAAACTGGAACTGTGGAAGATTCTAGGAACTTCAGGAACGAAGCAGTGGGAGGTGGAGGAGTGGAAGTGGGGTGGGATATCAGGGTTAGTGTGGTGGAGTGGTGTTACCAGAGGACTTTATTTTTAGGATGACAAGAGGAGGGAAGCTGGGAAAGGCACGCAGTAAATATATAGTGTTATCTTGAACCCAGTAAAAATCGTCACACTCTGATCATTCGGTTCATTTATCATCCCGATGATGACCTGCTGGAAACTCAAACCCCTCGTCTGCACTCAGCACTGAAGTGCCAAATCGCCATCTACTAAATGACTAATGTAATGCAACAAAAATGGTGACTGTCCAGATTTAAATGTGTTTTTTTTTTTACTATTACTCCATCACACTTAAAATGCTTTGGTCCTTTCAAGGACAGAACGAAAAGGGGGAGAATGATAATACTGCAAATATGTCACTTTGGATTCGTGTCAAAGCGCCCTTTACTTGTGCAGGATTTATTGATCTGGGCTCAGGGGCATCACTGTGTGTGGAAACGCAGCGGCGACATGAGGCTTCAAGTGAAGAAACATTTTTTAACAGGCTTCAATTTATGCAGCTGGAGGGACTGTAATGGGGGGGGATGAGGTCAGGGTAATTACAATGGGGATAAACGCCATAACTGTACGCCAGAAGGGCTCAGAGCAGGCAGGACTGACAGTACACAAACTGCACATCACGTTCCCCCCCAGCAATTCAGATCCGTGTGCATCAAACCACATCTGCAGTACCATTTTCATGCAAAAACGCCACTATCACATCAGCTGCGGTCGGAATTGCCTACTACTGACGAACGCCCACCGCTTTCCATAAAAATACACAGTGTGAAGCTGCTGAATTGATTTATTTTCTCCATCTGCAACTGGTTTCCAGATTTAGAATGTAGAAGTAAACAATTGCACGTATGTCCCATGTTAAACCCTGTTGCCAAAAGTGTTGGGACACTGTCCAAAATGTATATAGAGACAGAATGTGATGACTTGCAAAACGTTGTAACACCATTTTTCATCAAAAATAACTCAAAGACAACTTAGCAGATATGAAACCTGAGAAAGGTCATTGTTTTGTTTTACATTACGTCTTAATTTTGACTGCCAGCGAAAGACTATAAGGTGAAATATCCCATAATTAATGAAGTTAGCTAACATGATCGGCTATAAAAAGAGCATCCAGAGAGGCGGAGTCTTTCTGCAGTAAAAATGAGGAGGGGCCGACACAAGTGCAACAATCTAAGAATAATGTTTCTTAACCTAAAAAGTTAAAGAATTTGGGGATCCATTTAGCACAGCATTCGGAATCTGAAGAAATCTCTGTACGTAAGAAACAAGAAACGGAAAATCTCAGGGTTTCATTTGTCTCTACTTGGATTATTTTATCTTTATTTTCATGTTTGCCTTTTGCTTCCATGTCAAAACACATAGTAAACCTTTGTTTTAAAGTTGCTAAATGAATCATGGAATTCCTATTGTTTTTGTTGTGTTAAATGAAGGTTCCACAGGAGATTGGCGTGAAAACTGAAGGCTCTGCCTCCCATTCTACTTGTGGAGAGGTTGCATCCCGGGAGCGTAAGTTACTGATAGTGGTGGTTTATCTCTGCCCAGACTTCACATCGGGGACCTCCCCAAGTGTCCGCAGCACTTGATGAAGTAACTGTGATTTGAACTCAAGTCTGCTTCAATTAGATTTTGGATGAGGGCACAAGACAGATCCAACATCAGATGATACCAATAAAGAACCAAAGTCACTTTTTCCAGCACACACACACACACACACACACACACACACACACACACACTTGGTCATGTTTGATGCTCCTGTCCCCTCGCCATATTTGGCAGCTTGTGCTGCTCCAAATACACACACACACATATAGCCCTGCTGTTCCCTCTCTGTCAATGACTGGGACTGGACCCAAGAACCTGTTGACCCTACACTCCTCCCCATCAGGTTCACTGGGTGATCTTCCAGGAATCCAAGCAACAGCACTCGTTATGGGCAGCTGGTTGGCGGGAGTCTTCCTTCTGTCTCTCTCTTGGAGCGAGTGACAAAGTGTTTGCAGAGTGACACTGAGCCTGAACTCCGTTTGGCAGCGGCGTCCTTCTATATCTGTCAGCAGTAATGTCAACCTGCTGCACATCGTGTCCAGTCCGCCTCCCTTCACGAGCATCACGCATCTCCTTAAAGGCAGACGCAACATCGTCGGACATGATTTTTAGAAATGATTGCGTTGTTTCGAAGGAAACCTGAGTCCTCCTCACAAAAACAAATCCAAATTTCCATTTACCGCGGGCTGCACCACGTGCTTCAGGTTTGCGCAGGTTTGCCGAGCGTCCCCCAGCATCAGGCCCCGCCCACATAAGTGCCGTCGTGGCGTGCCTAGCCTCGGGCATGCAGTGCTCTCCGAGAATAAATGTGCTACTATGTCATCACCCAGGATACGATCTGTGTAATGCAGCTGAGCGGGTCAGGTCAGTGAAATCCAGCACTCGCTCTATTTTCAGGCAGGAATGTGTTGGCAGCAGCTCGCTGCCTCGACGTTCGGCGCACCAAAATATACGTATAAAGAGATTTGTCAGGTTTCGTCACAGGTTTAACGCCTTCATGTTCTCTGGACACCCGGTCAGATCCGTCTCCACCGACACCTATCAAGTTTTGGTAGGATATTAATAGTGTATCAAGTGCACGAGTTCCCGATCTCAGTCTCACTGTTGACTTTTACTCCAGATTCATAGCTGAAACGATTAGGGAATATTATGACCACATGTGAAAAATATATCTGACTTTTTCCTCCAAATTCTGACTGTCATCTCATAATCCTGACTTTTTCTCAAGGGTCTGTGACTTTTACAATCTCAAAATTCGCACTTTAAGATCATAATTCTAATCTATTTATCATAAATCTGACTTTACGGTAAGCTCATACTTCACACGTTTCCTCAGAATTCAGACATTTTCCCCAGATGTCCAACTTTAGTCACAGAAGTCTGAAGAAATTTTTGTTGTCTGACGTTATTCTCATAGTTTAGGTTTTTTTTGTTTTTTTTTGTTCTAATTTGTTTGCCAGTAATCCGACTTTGCAGCAATTTCATAATTCTTGCTTTTCCTCATATTTCCAACTGTTTCTGGGATAATTTTGACTTTTTCTTCCCAGCGGTCGGACTTAATTCTGCAGATTTATCAGAGAAAAACAGGCAGAATTCAAATATTTTTCACTATCGCCCAAGTCAAATATTGGTATCTGGGGAGGAGTGGGCGGGACGGTGACGCCATGCGGGCCTGCATAATAGTTTCAAAGGTGGCATGAGGGTCATTCATGCTGTGTGAGATTTCAACACCCTGTAACTTCAGACAGCACATTAAGCTGGACAACACAGTCACATAGAAGACTTGGTCACGTGCACTGCACTCACTCACACCCCAAAAAGGAAAATGCACTCCTGGTCGCTGCTGCGCCTGGAGGAGAAACACTCAAATACATTGAGGAAAAAGTGAGAAAAGGAGAAAGTTTTCTTCTGAAGTCGACGTGAGCACGCCTGATCTCGGCTCTCATCTGGAACGTGGGTTCGGCGGACGCCGAGTTTTTATGTGGTTCCCTGGTATTTACAGCAGAGGCCGTAAACCGAGAACCTGAAGTGACTCCCTGAGCCGGTGAAGAGTTTCAGACAAACATCAGATTCACATCAGCGTCCAAGTCCAGATGATGAAATATGGACTCTGACTGTTGCTGGAGAAAGCCTTATACAGAGCTCTCTCTCACACACACACACACACACACACACACAGCACAGAGTCAGGCTGACACAGCTGACGTGGCGTCCGCACGGCACGTGGAATTATGTGTGAAGAGAGGGAAAAAAAAAAACACTGGGAGCTTTTCAGCTGGAGGAATTTAAAGAGGAGGGCCATATTTAAAATTTAAAGTTGAGCCGCTGACACACGGGACGTTGGACACATGGCGACGAGCAACATTCAGAGGGAAAAAATCTGCATGTACACAAAAATTTACATTCTGTGAAATCATGACATGAAGCGCTGACATGTTCAGCAGCTGCCTCACACACAGATTCACACCAGTTTACTGCCGCAGAACTATAGGTTCTGCCCCAAAGCTTAAATGCATTTTAAGTACTTTGTCTCTTAACACTTAATAAATACTGATGTGACAGATCCAAAACCACCCCAAGTGTTCATGTTTGTTTTCTTGAGCCCACGTTACATATTCCAATGCAAAACAAGTGTGTGGATTTTCGCCCCTAAATAGCATTTACACACTCTACATATATGTCCAACACAAATGTGCCCTATTTCATGTACTGGGAAAAGAATTACCGTGAAATGCAGTGAAACACATCTGCATCCCCCTCCTGGTCCTTTTCAGGCCTCAGAACCTGGATGCAGTGCTCTCCCTGGCCAGAGGGGGAAAAATGCCTGGCATGGTGGTTTGGCCTCCATCCATGTGGATGTCGACACATATCTCCTCCTTTGCCTGGAGTAGTGCCATGCGCTCATGGGATCCGTGTTCCTAGACTTTCCACAACTGTGCTGAAAAGAATTCCTCTGTGGGGTTTAGAAATGGGGAAAACCGTGAAAGGTACAAGGAATATGAGTTGTTTGCAGCCAGCGTAACCCGATGGAAACTTACATCATCCAAAGACAACTTGGGTGGGCGGTGCTGGTTCCTGTAATGTTAGTAAAAGAGTTGTAAAGACCAAATTGTGCATGCTGATGTATTAGCCCACGCTGTCCAATAGCAGCGCACAGGGTGGCAACGATAATGGCAATGCTACTAATAATGTTCATCACCTGCCACCTGTTCTTCTGCAGGTTGAACCAACCAGAATCACCAGCCCTGTTCCCACCAAGCAGTACGGTAAACTCATTACAGGCATGCGTTCCTGCTGGATTTGTGTTGCAAATATCAGCTCTTGTATTGGACATCTTGGAGATGTTTAAACATGGCACGTGTGATTCCCTCGCCGAGGGAAGTGACGATTCTGTCAAGCAATCGAAGGACAACTGATAACTCTGGTTGGCTCCCCAAGCGAAGGGTGACAGAACTGGAGTGGTACGGTTCGCTCTTTAAAGGTGCCATCCACAACTGGGAATGGAAATTGGAAAACAAGTGGGGCTATATGGAACAACACGGGCATCACGTTGAAGGTTACATACAGGAAGACTGAGGTACGTAGTGACGTGGCCACACAGACCAATGCAACGATGCTGTACTCGCATGCACGTGTTGGTATCGTAGCTCCGTCGCTTGGTCAGAGTTGCCTTCAAACCGAACACGATATTCCGGTTTGATCCTCGGCTGTGGCGAAATGGACATTGTCTTGGATTTCCCTCAGAGTACTTTCCAAGACCACGTTGATTATGGTGGTCTCTTGCTCGTCTGTGAATTTCTGGCCTTGGCAGGAACATAAATATGTACACACTTTAAAGGAATCACATGTTACACATATGTATAATTATGTAAATGCAATAAAAAGAATTTACACTATGGGGTCCGTTTCTGTGAGATAGCCATAGATAGCAATAGAAACCATAAAGGTATATATACTGTAAAGCCTCACGAGTGGTTACGTACACGTTCTCTTTTTTAAAGGCGAAGAAAACTGAGGCTAATGTGCAGCAGCTCGAGTGGACTTCAGCCCTGCTGCAGTCACAATTAGGCCACGACTGAGTACATGCTGAACCCAGGTTGCACATATTTCACTGGAAATACCGACTCGCCTTCACCTTCCTCTTCCTGGTCCTCGGCCTGCCAGGCCTCCTCTTACTCTCACTCTTCCTCTTCGTTCATGACTGATGCCTTTATGAGTCACTTCTGAGGCCCCTGTTATACTCTGACACAGGATCAGTGTGTTCCTCCAATGTGAGACGAGCGGGTAAATCGGGGTTTTGTGTTTTGAGATGCTAAGAGGTTTGTAAAACTTTGATTTAGATTGATATTTGAGTAAGAACAGTGCAACGGTGCTTAGAGTTGAGCAGTTGAGAGTCATGTTGGCGATACGTGAGCTATATGTTGGCGAAAAAGCGGAAGTACACTTGTACACTATAGCCGATATAGTAAAGATATTCAAATTATGAGTTGAAAATCCGACAAATGACACAAGTGAAAAAAACTGATGAATCTGGATGGCTGCACATTCATTCCCCACTATCACAGGCGAGTTACATGTTGGTAAAATGTCCAGCCAGTAGCCTATGAACATTGATTTCATCCCGTCGAGAGTTGATCCGATAATCCAGATGATTAATCTCTCGAATGATCTGACATCCAGCTGACTTTTTATTTCAGTCATGATGTTTGTCGTAGTACACAAAAAACACCATATGGACCCATTTACAAGGTTTCCCAGCAGCTCCACGATTTCCTTCTAAGCTTCATCCCTCTTGAGGGGCCTCATAAAAAGCTCTCCAGAGGAGAAAGAATGCCAAAGTGCAGTAAGTGTGCAAAACCTTCAAACTAGTTTGTCATTTCTCAGTTGGCTCATTCTGTTTGCAGACACACAGGGACCGGAAAACACCAAAACAACGCGACGTTCCGTGGCCAGATGGGAAGTCTGATAGCACTTTGGAAGACTGAGCGTGACAAACCAGTCATCTCCTGGAACCAGACTATCAGTAAAACTGGTCTAGGCCAAGTCGTGGGCCAAGTCGTGGTCCAAGCCCTCATGTAGCAACGAGGGGTTGTTTGGATGACATAATGAGTGAGCTTCAGAGGTGCTGGGAGATGGATTTCACTACTCCCTGGGATAATAGAGTGTACTGAAGCTTACAGTAGGTCTGTAAATGTTGACATTTTCTCTGCCAGTGGTCGTTTTTATAAAGTCACAAACAACGACAACTCCTCCATCCAAAACGCCCCAAAAATCTGCACATTGGCATCACTCTGAAAGTGATGTGCGATATTTCAATTTAATGCATCCAGAAATGTAAAATATGACATATATGAAATACCAATAGTTATAATTTGTATATCTGCATACAGTATATTCTACGTATCTATATGATGAATTTCAATACACATACAAAAATGTTGTACGTGCTCATGTATCGTTCCAATTAATTCTAAAACTAAATGTCTTTTATATTTACATAAATATTATTATCATATATTGATGGGCTTTATGACGGATATTCTGTGTTTACCTAAAATGGCGGCCAGCTGGTGTCGTGGTTAGTGCTTCCACCTCACAGCAAGAAGGTCGTGATCCTCCTTGGTCTCCCCCGATGACAGAAGAGATGTCTTATAAACTACTTTTATAGGTACATATATGTGATAATGTATGCATTGCAAATAGACATATATGTCATATATGAAATATATATAAACTATATGAAATTGTTGCAATTATGATACTGCAAATACTGCAAATAGTTTTCTTATACATACTGTATATAGTTTTACCTGTTATGTATATACAGTAAATTTCATTCCTTTGCTAAACCCCACCCTAAAATGACAACCGTCCAATCCTATGTTAGCAACTATGCACGAGAGGCGTGTAAAGCTCTCAGCAGAAGCTAATAGGCTAATATTGCTTACAGGAACCACAAGTCCAACCAGAGATGCCCAAAAACGTGCAGAAGGTAGCGTCATATTTTTTGTCTTCACAAAGCTGAAAACCTGAGAACGGAGATGTTGGATGTGGAAATAACAATGTGCAAGAGCACATGCATCCATCAGAAGTAAATAAAAACACCTTTGTTTGTTCCAAAGTAAGATGCTAACTAATGCTAGCTAACGCAAGCTCTGTCCGCTTCTCTCTGATAATCTTTCCAGAAATTTGGTATTTCCTTTAGAATATGTCTCACTGATATAGACGACTAGTCCATATTTGACTCGCCCGGTGAGAAAGCTTGACAGTAATGAGCGACAGTAACCAAGGGGGGCGGGGCCTAGCAAGGGGTGAATTCAACACATGCACATCTTTTACATTTACATAGGACGTTCTGGGTGGAGTTGGATACAATTTCCAGAAGAAGTTGGAAGTGATCAAAGGGACAATTGATTCGATTTTGGTTGTGATCTGGATCATAGCTTTTTTTTTTGTTTTTGTTTTTGTAACGACTCTTCGTTATTGCAAGAGGGAACCATTTTGGCTTCTATCACCATGAATAATACACAGAATGTTCAGCCTTGGCCGAGGTCTGCGCTCTCTGAGTGCCTTCTAGATCTTCAAATTTCTTCTACATTCGTGCGTCACGCAGTCATTTCATCTTACGGCTAATGTGAAACTGGCCTCGTCACAGTCACAGGACTCAGATTTCACTTTTCTTACATCTCCATCATTGGCATAACGCATTCTTCAGCTGCTTGCCCTTATCTAACGATACCATCACATCAAAAGCCGCTCAAAGCTACTGGATCGCCACGCCGTTACGGGAGAGTCTCTCAGCTCAAACGACACGACCGGATGGCATCAGGGGGTTCCCGCAGCAGACGATAGTTCACCAGGAAAAAAAAAACCCTGATCAGCCTCACGAAAACACAAAAACGCCAAAGGACAAAATAAGCAGAACTGAGTGTGATTATTCCTGCACACTCAGGTTAAATACAACAAGTGTGTCAGAGGTCAGAGGAGGGAAGTGGAGACTTTATCACTGTTTAATGTGGCAGAGTTATGTTAAACCGATCCCAGTTCTGTATTAACATAGATTAAAGAAAAACACCTGTCTGCCTGCAAATGAAAGAAAATGTTTCTGAAGGTTTGACGTCTCTAAATCAGAGAAACAGATTCAGTTCAGTCATGAATGTTCACAACACGGATCAGTTAAAGTCTCTCCCGGATATCCTGGAGACACGCGCATCGTTTTATTCATATTGTTTTCTCTTTAATATAACGTCCCCGCGAAGCACTTTGTGAAAAAACACTATGCAAATCCATTTTACAGCTTGTTGATTAAAAGTAAAAATGTCATGTTGAGAAATGACTTTGGTAGAAGTGAACGTCATCCATACAACTCCAGCGAAAGTCCTCAAACGTAGTACTTCTGAAAAGTGTTCTGCGTACTGGCCAGTTATCAGAGCCAGTGTTTGAAAATTTTCCAATCATTGGATTCAATGTTATTTTCCCAAAAGTTCTTGTCCCATATTTCTGAGCTCTTACCACTGCGGCTGACCCAGTTTCTGAGTGATCCCACGCTTCAAACACAAACTGAGGGGTGCTGGCGCCTCTGTGGGCGCCGTCCCCAAACTCCATGCCCAAAACCTCCTTCTGCTCGGCAGACTTTCACTCCTCTTGGACGTACCTCTGAGCATGTGGTGGATATCTCGGCTTTGTCCTTAGTTTCTTCTGACTTTTCATATTTTTAATTGTTCTAAATTATTACAGTGGTTTTTAAACTGTGCTTTTAAAATGTGACTTTTCTCATCTGCCTGCCAAGAAAAAAAAAAAGTATTTAAAAATGCGCCACTTTGGCTCTGATGCAGCAGCTAATGTGCAGAGCGACTAGAGTTATTAAATAAATACAGTGGACTGAAAGTGCGATATTCGCATCCAAAATATAAGTGGAAATTCTAAGTAGCAGAAAATGGAAATACTCAAGTTAAGTACAAGTGCTTCAAAACTGTATTAGTTATCAGTAAGTGCACTCAGCTGATTTCGTCACTGGGTTAGCGTTAGCATTAGGACATCTGGGGGTCCTAAGCAGGAGTAAGAAATGGGGCCCTTGATTCGCAGTGTAAATAGACAGTCAATTATTCACAGAACAAGACACCGTATGCAATTCTAACTCTTACGCTGCACAAAACGACAGTTATTTAAGAAAAGTCATAGAAATTTCAGGCTTAAAGAATCTAATATTGGCTGTTTTTATTTTTTAATACAACTTTAATCTTTTCGGTAGATTTTTTCAACATCCTCAACATCTCATAAGTCAATCAATCAGTCAATTAAGTATATGATGCATGAGTCTGGGTCCCCTTAGTGGGGCCCTAAGCAGCCGCTGAGTTGGCTTATAGGGAGGGCTGGGTCTGGGCCCCCCAGATCCGCATCCTTTACTATATCTCATTTGGTTCCCTTTTTTCTGGAAAGCCGTCAAGTATCTTATCTAAAAAGAAAAAAAAAGATTAGAAGACACACAGAGAGTGCAAACCTCCACCTATAACATACAGCATACTTCATTTTGACCTGATGAAGTTCCAAGTGGGATGGAAATTATGTCATTAAATAAAGTTTGTGGCATGGAGGAAGTGTGCAGGCATGAACTTTTTCATTCATAGCAATAACTGCCTACCATCCAAGGTCGAATTTCTTATATTGTAGCAATCAACTAGGCTGTGGTATTAATGTTTGTTTTGGGCTAAGTTCAAGCTCATTTGGTGGGAAAAATAAAACAGCACAAGTTGAATGGCAGGGCCAGCTAATTCTGGCTATGTTATTGACACTGGGATTAGTTACAAAATGACACCAGGTAGACCTCTGTATCTCAATTCCTTCTGGAAATATGACCAGAAAGTGTATTTGACTTTTCAGTGATCTTGAGTTTTGATCTTGAAGCCCAAAAGTTAATCATCTGTAGCCAGTGCTGTCAGGTACAATATGACAACAGCTGGACCTCTCTATTTCAATTCTTTCTGGTGTTATGGCCAAAAAAAACATGCTTTTTGACCTTTGGCCACTAAAGTCTAATCAGCTGTATGTTGGGCCAAAACACACATTTGATGACAATCAAAATTGGTCCAGTAGTTTTTTCTGTCCTCTTACTAACAACAAACCAACACATACCATAATAAACCCCTAAAGAAAAACCTCTTGTTTCTTTTAATTCTCAAACCAGTGACAGACTTCAGGAATAACATATAAACAGCCAAACTTCTCAGTGATTGTCTGAGAAGAACACTCAGACTGTCTCATAATGAATAAAACCGCAGTAATTTACAATTTTAGGTCTTTTCTGGAAACACCCTAATGTACCGCAGGCAACAAACAGACGCATCAGCAGTCTGACCACAGTCTGACAGACCCTGATAGAGTCGGAGTCTCACTATTTAAAGGACGCCGAATGAACAACATTATGGTCGGATTAAAAAAAAATAAATAAATAAAAAATCCAAAATAGTTGTGTATTGTTTTGGAAAATCCTGCACTTCCCTCTTCAGAGCTGTCAATGCCGGATTGACTCAGCACAGAGTCGTCTGCTGCTGCTTCAGTTCCTCCACAGCACAATGAGCGAGTAGGAGGAGCGTTGGAGTCAGGGGTGACTCTCAGTTCCTCATCGGTAAATATACGACAGTTTGTGGTGATCTTATGTAACAGAGTCAGCGTTCTGCAGGTCCGAGTCCACGGCTGCGTGCTCAACACGTGCAGCGAAAAACAAACATCAGCGCCGGTCGCCTGAACCAGGGTCACAAAGGGATTTTCTTTTTTCTTTCTTGTTTTGGAATGAAATTTAAATCAGTGAAATAAAATTAAAATTGAAATGGAAAAATAAAAGTATTTATTGTAGTGCTTCTGGTAAGATGTCAGGCTGATCGTGTGACCTCTCGGACGGCTAGTTTTTGGACCAGCAGTCTGCAAAATCCCCTTTAAGAGAGCTGCAATCCTAATCAGAGTCAGACTGAGAATGGAAAAATAGAAAAAAAAAAACTGTACATTTGACCGTTGTCCAGCAACTGTAAATTTACATGTGCAACTGTTAAAAATTATTTTTAAAAAAAAGCAGCAGTGGGGATGTGGAATCATTTTGTTGCAGAGGGATTGCTGGGCCCTGGCCGAGGTGAGGCGGCTCCCTGAGTGCTGAAAACCGCCGCCGATCGTCCCTATGAGCTCATCGGTGCGGCTGTTTCGACGCGGTTTGTGCGCCTCCATCGTGTTTTACATGCGTCAGGACACGCTTCACATTCATCACTGCGAACATTTGGTGGGGCTGACGTCGGTCTGCGTTATGTCATAAAGTGGTAACGAGCGCCGAGCCTTCTCTCTGATGCATCCAGCGCGCTCTGACTCCTGAGAGCTGACAGTCGGCCGCCCGACTGTGGTTCCCTAATGAGCCGGGGCTGTAAGAAAATCAAATTCAGTTGTCAAACTGTGTAAGTCGTGGGTGACCTAAAAGCAAGTCATTTACATTGTCTTTCAAATCTGTACCAGATTTAAGCCAATGGCTGCGCAGATAGAAGGCAGGATATCCATAAAAAGAGGCCAAACCGCCACTACAGGCCAACTATCTGGCTCGAAGCCTTTCTGGTGATTCATCCGGCTCCTTGTGGAAGTGGTTTCTAAGCACAGAACAACCTCAGCGTGAGTCACCGTGGCTCAGAGGCAGACTAATACCCAAACATATCTGAAAAAAAAATGATTGTGGACTTTTTTTTGGCATGTTTTGGTTCGTGTTTTGACATTTTCCATTTTGCTGAGGAGGAAATGATTGTTTTCAGACGGCACCATGAGTCAGATTCAGTGTGCGCTCTCTTGAGTGAACACTACCGCCTGCACCTGGTTGCTACAGGAAATGCGAGTCCAGGAAGTTCATCGCTCAGTAGCTGGTGAGTGTACCATCACCTGGTGGGAGAGGCGAGAGCGTATCCCGCTAAGACACTTGATAAGGAAACTGTAACAACAAGCACATCCAGCATTTCCTGTTGTTTCTTGTTGGCTGTTTATCACACAGCGTAAACAGACTGTTTGAGAAAAGGCTGCATGCCACCGGGAGAAAGATGGCATAACTGTCGCAGCGAAGTGATGATTCTGTCGACCAATTGGTGGACTGCAGTGGGTCTAACCGCCCCCCCCCTTATGGTACATTTTAGCTCTAGTCGGTACCCCAAGTCAAGGGTGACCAAACTGGGTCAGTACAGTTCGCTATTTAATGGTATCATTCACGGATGTTGACCATGGAATCACCAAAAAAACGTGTACCGTATCGAATCGAACAGTTTGGTGGAAACAACGTTAGACTTCACAAAATCATAAAAACACAATTCAACGGTAATATTGAGCTGGGCTGACCAGTTTGACTTGGCAGGGATCTTCTCCAACACCTGTTGGCTGCGTTACAGACAAATTTTACTCCTGATGAGCTTTTCACGATTTTTACATTATATGACCTTTTCTTTACATTGACATTTTGAACTGTCGAGCCGACCTCTGCGACATTTCACCAAACAAGACGACGTTCCAGAAAATCACTATTTTAGATTATTCTAGAGACCCTTGTGTGTTGTTTATTTTTAACGCAAATTAACTGGGGCCAAATTTGATCCCGAGGTCAAAAGGCCAAACCAGCACTGGCAGAAATACTTTACAGTGTTTCATCATGGATGGAGGGACGATCCCCCAGTAAAAAGCTTCCAGATGGACGTTGTGTGCACACATTGCAATGATCCATTTATTCCTTGTAAGTCTCCTTGTGTCGAATCTGTATTCTATGTTTCGATTACCAAGTTTGCCTAATCCTTATCTGTAATTTTGCATAATTTGAATTCCTGGTTTTCACCTTTATTATTAAAACAACTATCGATTTAGAATGCTCCCTGTGTGTCTCTGCATTATTGGATCCCCCAGACCTGGTACCTGATACTGGGGGCCTCACGGTAGCGTTCAGATCACTTCAGGTGAACCTTCACACGAGTCAGCTTGGAGAACTGTAATTACAAGGATTCATGACCCGCACAAGCCAAATTAATTTTTCTTACTGGAGACACTGGACGTCAGGGTGGAACCAGAACAATCTGTAACTGCTGACAAATGTATCATAATAGTACCATCAGTATGTGTCATGTTAGTATAATACAGTTGTGATTCCATTTTTCAATCGACTGGCTTCAACTGTTTTCACTAATGAAAATTCATTGTCCCCTCCAGGAACCGCCACCATACCGTGGTGGAGAGGTTTGGGTGCCCTAATCATCCTAGGAGCTATGTTGTCGGGGGCTGTTTGTCGGGGGTCACCCAAGGCAAATTGGTCTAAGGTGAGGGGCCAGACAAAGCGCGGTTCGAATACTTCTATGACGGTGAAGAACAAAGACTTGTGTACCCTGCCCAGAGGGATACCAGGACCCCGCCCTGGAGCCAGGCCTGGGGAAGGGGTCCGTAGGCAAGCGCCTGGTGGCCGGGCCTTTTTCCATGGGGTCTGGTCGGGGTCAGCCCGAAAAGGAAACATGGGTCCGTCCTCACGTGGGCCCACCACCCACAGGAGGAACCATAGAGGTCC
>KV751353.1:7154341-7191013 GCA_001698575.1 Mola mola
CCGTTGTGGTGGAGAGGGAGCTGAGCCAGAAGGCAAAGGTTTCAATTTACAGGTCAATCTACGTCCCAACTCTCACCTATGGTCATGAGCTCTGGGTAGTGACCGAAAGAATGAGATCGCGAATACGAGCGGCCGAAATGAGCTTCCTTCGCAGGGTGGCTGGGCTCAGCCTTAGAGATAGGGTGAGGAGCACGGACATCCGGGAGGAGCTCAGAGTAGAGCCGCTGCTCCTCCGCGTTGAGAGGAGCCAGTTGAGGTGGTTCGGGCATCTGGTCAGGATGCCTCCTGGACGTCTCCCTGGGGAGGTGCTTCGGGCATGCCCATCCGGGAGGAGACCCCGGGGCAGACCGAGGACACGCTGGAGAGATTATATCTCTCGGCCGGCTTGGGAACATCTGTGTCCCCCCGGAGGAGTTGGTGGAAGTGACTGGGGAGAGGAGCGTCTGGATGTCCCTGCTCAGGCTGTTGCCCCCGCGACCCGGACCCGGATAAGCGGAAGAAAACGAAACAAAACAAAAATACATTGTGTTTTGTATAATGTAGAGTAAAGCGTACGCAAATATTACACTTACACTGCTCCATTAAAGCTGCTGTCCTGTGACGTCTCCGCCCGGTTGACAGGGACTTCATGGTGCAGGTGCCTTTCATAAGCTCTGAAAGCTGCTTGGCTTTGTATGGAAAAACGCATTAAGGGGGTCCAGAATCGACACGTGAATGATGATGAAGGCCATTTTAAATGTTTTGATTTTCAACTTTCCTTCTGCATTATTCGGGATTCTTGCCTGGGTGAGGTCATTTGCAGCTGAAGTCTGTACCCATGCACCCCGAAGTAAATCAAACATTTCACCTTTTTATAAGCACCGAATGACTAATTAAAACCAAACAGTTCAGAAGCATTTCGACATCCATTCACTCTGAATTTAATGTGACCCAGATCCCATCCGTTAACATGGAGGGGCAGGATTTACGACCTGTATTGCAGCCAGTCACCAGGGGATGATCAACATGTTTTGGCTTCATGTCTGGCGAGATCTTATGTCTTTAATTTTACATACAGTCACAGAGTTCGGCAGCATCTAAATCACAAGTTTAAATATGCAGTTTGGCCCTGCGTCAAACTGAAATTTAGTCATTTAAATTCCACAGTAAAACAGCAGTTATCTGCATCCCGGACATCCCCAAAGTCTCCCCCAGCCAATCAATGCGGCCCTGTTGATGTCTGGCCATCTTGGAACCGGTGAGTCACCAAATGATGGCTCATTTTTGGCCATTTTCACCACCTACAGGACCAGGGAGCGACACAGGCACAGCTCAGAGAGCAGAGAGCGACACGACTGTGTGCGAATAAAGATGTGTTCTGCTCGACCTCCAGTTCTGATTCAGAGGCCGACACATCTGCTGAGCAGAACCACTGACCACGCCTTTCTCTCTCTCCCCCAAGTGTGTGTGTGAGGGCTCCACTCGCGCACAAATCCCTAAGCTAACATCCGGGACTTCCCATCCCATCCCGGCCAGCTCGCACTGATGCCATCACAATCCTGAGACAGGAAGTGGGGGAGTGTGTGAAACAGGGCCAACACACACGCGCACCCGTGCACGCACGCACACACACACATTTGCTCACACAGCTGACACAGATGAAAAGTATGCACCTCTTGAGCCGGAGATAAAGTAAAAGTTATAAACAGTAAATATTTAAGTGAAAATGATGAGCCAAAAAAATGAGAGTCTGCAAATCCAAATATTAAGACACAGCAGCTGGTAGTGAATCTGCTTTTTCTGATCCGCTCCATCGCAGAAATTTATACACCATCATTCTATTATACAGCCTGTAATAACATGTCATGGTAAAAGTGCATTTGGTTAATATTAACAAAAACATGCTCAATATATCATTTAAGTCCCTTTTCCGTATTTTTTTGTTTAAGTGGATTAAACAAGTGCAGGTATAATTAATAGTGAACAGACTGAGTCTAAATTGAAAATTACTTTATTATTCCAAACAGAAACAAATACAGGCATGTTTTTTAATGATTGTCCAACTCCAACAGCTGTTTTTAATAGGAGAAATGACAACTTTTACACAGTCATCAGTGTCATTTTTGGTGTTTTTCAATGGACGTGTGTTAAAAATGAGTTGTAATATTGATGCTAATGACGCCATTTTACATTTACGGACAGAAAATTACCCTAAACACACCTTTTTCTTGGAATTTTCTATTGAAATCAGAGTGTATTGTCTATCCTCTGCATTAAACCTGACGTTATTGAGGCTGTCCAAAGCTACTTTCTGAACTCCCAGCATCATTTTTCTGTTTCTGCACAACACTGCACTAAATACGAGGACATTCTGACACTGTAGAAAGTTGTTGGGCATAGAACACGCACAATTATTGATGTGGTGGTGTCACAAGTAAGAAATGCTGGAACAAAGATGGCGTGAAAACCATGTGATGTCATGGCCAGTCAGCTTCAAGGCTGATCAAAAACTCACTGCCTCCGAGAAGGAAATCGCACGGCAACAAAACCACAACAAAAAAACATCAAAGCATGAATCAACGTTAACAAAAAGAATTACAACATGTTAAACACCGAGTCTAACAACGAACTGTCTTACCTGTTAATACTTTTATTGGCATTTTGCTTAGCGAAATGTAAGAAAACCACGAGAAACACAAACATCATACCTGCTCGGCCCCTCATTGTTCTCCAGGCCACATCGATGTCAGGCAGTGTTGGGCGTACGGATCCATGCCATCTCTTTCTCAAGGCCTATCCAGATACCCTGTTTGGCGCAGCTTATGCTACTTCACTTCTCGCTGCTTCGTGGTTGTCTTCTCTCAAAGGCCCACTCACTGTCCATCCGAGGACAGTTCTTACGGCGTACGGCCCATCGTTTATGCTTTTAATGAGCTCCACTGGTTCCATGGCCTTTGGCACATTTGCCCCGACAAGCAGGCCTATTGGTGCGTCAATGTGAGGGATGCGCACTTGCTTCAGATGGGGCCACCTGTCCACATCTTCCTGCAGTGGGATGTTCCTTTTGTTGACTGGTATGGTTGCTAGACAGAAGACCTCTCTAAGCTCTATGAAGTCACAGCCGTCCAAACTGCTCACCTCTACGCCTGTTACAACACAGCCAGGAATGGTGTTTTGTTCTCCCACGGTCGTCAGGCGAAGGTTGATCCTGTTTCCATGCAGGTTGAGCTCATTCATAAGCTCTTGAGTGCAAAACGAGGCAGTGCTGCCTGTATCCAAGAGGGCGTATGAAGTAGCCACTTTATTGCCTTTCTTTGCCTTTACCTGGACTGGAACGATGGCCAGGATAGTGAGTGTGTTACTGGCCTCAGAACCAGAACAGATTTTGCCAGCTGTGTCCACAAACCCACTGATCACAGCGTGCTTCTCGCCATCCTCAGACCATTCGTCCTTCGGTTTGGCTCTGTCTTTGCTCTTCATGTGCAACACAGTAGGATGTTTTAGGGAGCACACCTCACAGTTTAATTTCTCCTCACAGAACTTGCTCAGATGTCCCTGTTTCAGGCAGCTGAAGCATAGTCCTTTCCCACGGAGAAAGTCTAGTTTCTCTTTGTGAAGGGACCTTTTCATTTTCTTGCACTGCACCATGCTGTGTTCCCCATGACAAAAGAGACAGGGCTTGGTGAAGGCGCTGACAGTGCAGGTAGGAACCCTCTTGGTTGGCTTTAGCATTGGGCTAACAGCTGTAGTTTTGGTGAAAATAACTGAAGACTTGGCTCGCCCCTTACCACTGTCCCTGAAAACCCTGAAGGCAGGATGTATTGTGACCCTCGCCTTTGTGTCGATAAACTTGACAAGGTCTTTAAACTTTGGTCTCCGCGCCATAATTTCCTGAAGTTCAGAGGCAAAACTTCTCCACTCGTCCCTCAACTTGTATGGAAGCTTGTTGACAATGGCCCACATGTTGGCAAGAGTATCCATCTCGTCCTTATATTCCGTATTCATCATCACATTGTCACAGCTGATGAGGAAGAGGGCAAATGCTTGGAGAGCTTCGCCATCGCCTGCCTTGATTGTGGGCCAACTTAAAGCTTTGTTGATGTATGCCACAGAGATCCTATACTCATTCCCAAAACACTCCTTTAAGAGTCTCTTTGCCTCACTGTAACCCTGATCTGGATCCATACGCAGACAATGCCGGATTAAGTCCTTCGGCTTTCCGCTGGTGTATTGTTCCATATAAAAGAGACGCTCGATGCTGCTGTCAGTTTGACTCTCTACGCCAAGCTGGAATGCGTTGATAAATGCTTTATATTCCAAAGGGTCTCCTGTAAAGATGGGAATGCTGTAAGCTGGTTGGGTAGGAAGCTTTTGTTGTTTCACCAGGAATGCTGCAGTATCCTTTTGATGTTGCCTTACCGTGACCGACGGACTGTTTGCCGCAGAACCAAAGTTGTTAACGTAACCTGTAGCAGAGGGGAAGGGCGGAGCATTGTTACGTCCATTGTTACGTATGCTTGTGCTCCCATAATGATCAGAGGCCACACTTTGGCTTCCAACATATAAAGCAGGCTCTCTGTCCCTTAACATGTCTGATCCCTTCCACGATACCCTCATCTTCGCTTGAATGTGATGAATGTCAAACTCTTGTTTCTTAGCCTTAAGTTTAGCTACAGCAGCCGGAATCTTAAGCGCTTCCCTCTCAGCTTCAAGCTTAGCTTCCTGCTCCTCCAAAGCATGTTTCTGGTTCAGTCTTGCTAACTGTGCCATCAGTGCAGCCTTTTCCAACTCAGCCTTCAAGCGTACAGAAGATGCATAAGAACTACCAGAGGTTGGCTTAGACTTTTTGTTCTTCTGAGATGCTGCCACTGAAATGCTATCTGAAGGGTACACATTGTCAATTACTTTCCTTGCTTCCTCCATACGTCCGTGGACATCCTTGATCCAGGTGACCACTTGTTCGATGAATTCCCTAAATGAGTTTGCCTGTGGCTCAAACCAACACTGCTGGTCGCTTTTCATGTCCTCTGCTGACACAAATAACCTTTTAACCGAGATGTTGAGGTCACAAAACTCCCCAAAGAGGTGATTAAACTCAACATGCAGTTTGGTCTTAACCATTTCTAGATTGCAATCATCATCCATCAAATCGATCAACTCATTCTGTTTTGCTAGTAGTTGACCCGATTTAGCTGCTCTCAAATCTTTTTCCCTCTTTAATGCGACTTCCATAGCTGTGACTGTGGCTTTCACTTCCTGTTTTCTCACCGTGGCGACATCTTTATCTCCATCCATGATTCCTTTATGGTTACGATTAGTCTGCCCGTGTTAGCCAGAAACTGCAAAGAGTTCCAGTGTCTCTTCCAAAGCATACCCACACGTCTGTTGATCCTTTGCTGCAGAATCCAAGAGGCTGGAATGCCCTTTTCCGATGAAAGGCATTGATCACGAGGAGCTGCTTTTCATACCAATATCATTGCCAAAAATGCTAGCTAGCTAGCTGGTCGTCATAGCGTCACACTGAAGCAGTCCATTGTGGGGTATAAAAACGCAAACTATTTTTATTGAGGGTACACGGGATAATTGTGGAGACAAAGAAAACAGAAATCAGGCTCAGACACGGTCAGTCCACAGCTAATCGGCCTCCACACTGATGAAAAACTCGGTGCCTCGGAGAGGTAACGACATCGCTTCAAAGAGACGCTCCCTCAAAGAAATAATGCCTGATAACAAAGGAACAAAATCAAACACCAAAGAAACATCAAAAAGCGTTTATCAATGAACGAAGTGGCTTATTAGCATTTTTCTTACACCAGGAATAGCGACGAAAAAAAGTTGGGACAGGAGCAAGAAAAGAGCGGAAAAGTGGTGCAACGCTCAAAAAACAGCTGCAACATTCTATAGGTAAGTAAGTTCATTGGTCGTACCGTGATTGGGTATAAAACAAGACTCCTGAAAGGCTCAGTTGTTCGGAAAGTGTAAAGCCCTGAAAATGCAATTGCAGGGAATTTAGAGATTTCGCCATCTACAGTCCTTCATATCACCAAAAGATTCAGGGAATCTGGAAAATTCAGAAAAATGTTGAACCGTCTCTTTAAATGTCAGTCACAGCCTGGATAGTTTACTTCCCCTCATTTCCATCCAGATGAACTGCTGATAAACAGTTCGAGACATTGTTTTTTGTGTCGCCCAAATCTAGTCAACTTGGCTCACGTCAACCCGTTTGGAAACGCTGAAAACAAAATTAGAGTTTTGATTTTCTGAACAACTAAAGAAGTTGCCAACTTTTTTTTTTCAAGCTGGAAACTCAAGATCAGAGAAAAATGAGCCTGTTAATGAAGTTGGACGAGCAACGCTGGGAAGCACTGGGAGGGAGGGAAGTGGGATTATTTTCTTTCCCAGTAACAGTGAATCTTGTCTCATTAGTTTGTGCTCTTGTGATAGTACAGACGTCAGCATTCTCGAAGCCTGGGGATTGCTCAAGGATGGGAATTCACTCCCAACGTCTTCAAACAACACCGAGACATTGGAATGAAATGTTGTTTTCTCCTGCCTTCATCTGACCACAGCTGGTGATGTTGTAAGAATGTTTAGAGGATGTTAGAGACTAAAAAAATGGTCTTAAAACATATCTGCTTTTGTCGCTTCTCTCTCTTCTCTCTTCCCTTAATGTTGCGCAATATTCAGTCAAATCAAATCAAGTTTTATTTGTGTTGCCCCAAATCTCAAATTACAAATTGTCTCACTGGGCTTTTACAGACTGCGACAACTACGACACAACTTGGGGTATCCATGACAACACACTGCGCAACAGCGTGGGTGAGTGTGATTTACTTAGCAGGTACTCACTAGCATGTTAGCCAGGTTCTAGATACAAGAAAGATTTTTATATTCTTTTACTTGGTTTGAGGGAAGTTTTAGAAATTTAACAAATTTAAGCGCGAGGAATGTTTGACAAATACGAATCGTCAATCTATCTAACGGTTGATAATAAAAGGAGCCATAATTGACCTTGTTTGCACTTTGAGGTGTCCTACGTCACTAGTGTGCGAGCTTTTCTGCGTGGGAACGCTATGCTGCAATACCACTGGTGACCACTGGGCGAGTTTGGGCACATCGAGTGAACGTGATGTTCAAGGGACCAGTAAAAGTCGGACATTACTTTAACAAGACAACTGTTTTTTTTGTTTTTTTTTATCATGAGGACCTGTGGATAATATTAATCATTTCCAGTTTCTCTCACTTCAGTCCAGCTGCAGCTGAACTGTAACACACGTCTGGTGTTAACCACAAAACACACACACACACAAACTCTGTCTGACCCTCTGTTCATCAGTCTGTGGTGTGTTGTGTGTGTGAGCCAGCCATAATGAGGTCCAGATACACTCTTGAAATTCGGCATAAAATAATGCCTGATAATGTTTAAATTTACGGAACAAAGCGTGTGTGTGTGTGTGTGTGAGGGGTCTACTGTGTGTAATTACACAACCGTAAGAGGGTGTGGGTGCTGGTCAGTGTCTGTAGTGGTGTGTGTGGGTGTTGGGTTAAAAGGGAAGTTTCTGTCTGGATAATGTGTTGTCAATTTTGTTACTGTCCAGCAGTGTGATTCACACCAGAGCAAATAATAAATCATAACGTTTGAAAGGGAGAAACAATCCATGTGTGCTCTCCGACGGAAGACACGTCTGTGTCCTCAGTGAATGAAACAAATAAAACTTTTTGTGATTGACTAGTTCTGCATGATGATGGCAGTAAAATAAAGTGCCCTCCGGATTGCCCTGTAGGGTGTCTTTCCAAAGTGTCCTCTTGGATGCCCTTCCTGGGGACAAAACACAATAAAATGCCCTGTAGAGCTCACCTAGAATGGACAAAACATGATCATGTACCATCTGTGGTACCCTTCCAGTGGACAAAATGTGATAAAATGCCCTTTAAGGTGCCTTTAAGCAGATGAAATGCAATACACTTTCCTCTGGGGTGGCTTCTAATGGACTAAACTCATAAAGTGACCTCTAGCGGGGCAACGTTGAAGAAATCCCACCAAAGCGCCTCCTTTGATGCTCCAATGGTAGATTAAGCATGATGAAGAGCCCACTTGAATGCCCTTTTAGTGGAAAAACATGGTTAAATGCCCAGTTGGTTGCCCTTAAAGTGAACAAATGCAATAAAGCGCCATCAAGGGCGGCCTTCCACAAGACAAAGGTGCCAAGTTGACCTTAACAGTGCTGTTTCAGTGAATAAAGCGTCCTCAACAGTCACTTTCCAGTTGACAAAATACACTAAAGTGCTCTTCAGCATAAATTCTCGGCAGATAAAACACAATAAAGTGGCCTCAAAGGGGCCCTTCCAAACAATAAAGTGATAAAGTGCCCTCTATTTGCTTCTGACCCTCAAACAGTCCATGGCTGCTCTCTTTTTCTTATACCTGTGATCACAAATAGCTACTAATTAAGCTAAAATGTTTTATATAATGCAAAAGTAGGAAGAAACAAATCATTTTGGTTTTGGATACAGAAATTCAGGACTATCAACACCTTGGTGGATCTATATGTGCATATATTGATGTTGTTCCTTACCTTAGTTCCCTCCTTAAGTTACGTCCTAAACCTAACCCAACCAAGCCAGGTCACATGGCTGAGACACAGGTCACATGATATAAATCACCTGAATTTCCCCGTCCTGAATACCCTCCCCCCCAAAAAAAAAGGTAAATATGTTAAATAACAGTCTTGGATGAAGATATTAAAGGAATGGCTGAGTAGTCCCCTTAAAGTCCCCCTGAGACTAAAAACCATCATTTTAACCCATTTAGATCACATCCTCGATCACACTGACGTTTACTGAACAATATGTGCCAAAAGAAAAATGACAAAAAACACATTTCTTTGTAGTTTTACATTAAAATTCAATATTGTTTTCTTCTGGTAAAACTTCATGTCACGTGAAATTACATCACCATGTTAAGTCAAGTTTAATTTGTATGGCCCAAAATCACAAATAACAACCTGGACATAGCAACACCCTCTTCCTTACACCTTCACCCCTCGAACCGGGTGAGGAAAAATTTCGAAACACCCTAGAAAGGGAAAAAGCCTTATTGAGAGATGATAAGGCAGAGGGACTCCGGGCAAAGGTTAGTAACACAAATACTAATACTGGGACATGACAGAGTATAGTAGAAGAAGTATGGAAAGAACGAGATAGAGAAATAGAGGGGCTCAGTGTATCATGGGAAATCCCCAGCAGTCTAGACCTATAGCAGCATAACTATGGGCCGGCTTGTAGCAGCCCTAACTATAAGCTTTATCAAAAAGGAAGGTTTTAAGCTATTCTTAAACACAGAGAGGGTGTCTGCTCCACGGACTTGAACTGGGAGCTGGTTTCAGAGAATAGGGGCCTGGTAGCTGAAGGCTCTGCCTCCCAGATTACTTTTAGAGATCCGAGGAACTACCAGTAAGCCTGTATTTTGGAAGTGCAGCGTTCTAATTGGGTGATAAGGCACTATAAGTTCTTTGAGATACAAAGGTGCCTGACCATTTAGAACTTTGTTGGTGAGGAAGAGAACTTTAAATTCTATTCTGGATTTCACTGGAAGCCAATGCAGAGAAGCTAGAACAGGAGAAATATGATCTCTTTTCGTGTTCCAGTGAGCACATGAGCAGCAGCGTTTGAATCAGCTGGAGGGTCTTTAGTGACTTGGTAGTACAGTCTGATAATAAGAAGTTACAATAGTCAAGCCTGGAAGTGAAAAAAGGCACAGAACAATTTTTCCGCATCATATTGAGACGGAAAGTCTGATTTTTTCAATATTACGTAAATGAAAAAAGGCAGCTCTAGAGATTTGTTTTATGTGGGAGTCAAAGGGACAGATCCTGATCAAAGACAACTCCCAGATTTATTACAGTGCTATCAGAGGTTAAGGAGATGTCGTCCAGAGTTACTATGTCATTCAATAATCTATTTCTGAAGTGCGTAGGACCGAGGACAATAATTTAAGTTTTATCTGGATTGAGAAGCAAAAAATGCAGGTCATCCACATTTTAATATCTTTAAGACAGGCTTGAAGTTTAGCTAGTCTGTCCATTTCATTAGGTTTGAAAGATAAATATAGCTGAGTGTCATCTGCATATGATTGAAAATTAATATGTTGTCTGATACTGTTACCTAGAGGAAGCATATATAAAATGAAAGGAATTGGTCATAATACTGATCCTTGTGGAACTGCATAGCTAGCTGGTGTACATAGAGTAGTCATTATTAACATGTACAAATTGAGTTCTGTCAGATAAATAAGACTTAGTGCTGCTCCTTTAATGCCATTTAAGTTGTCTAATCTCTCGATTAGGACCTGATGGTTGATAGTGTCCAACACCATGTACGAGACAATTTTAACCAATAATGTTATGGCATCCAGCTGTCAATCAATCATCAACGTTTAGCCGAGTTTAGCAGAGCAACAACTGTTGCTATAGTTACCAGCTATCCAGATTCATCCTAGCGTTATGTTGCGCCTTCTGTCTTGTGATTTGATTTTTCCGATTCAGTAGGAAATATTTGACGACGCGGAAGGTGGATACTCTCCAACATCGGTTTCAGGTGGACTTTAAGTAAAAACTCCAAGATCTGCCCCTTTTTCAGGATTTGCATCAAATTCTAGCGGGGCCTTCCTGGCCCAACTTCCCACCACATTTTGTTGGGGGAACAACATCCAGATTAACTCGTACAAAGGTTGACACTTTACTCCCAATCTCAAAACTGCTCCAAGTAGATTATGTTTGCAGTTGACGCTGAAAATAACTCCACTGTAGATTGTCGACCCTGACTTTCCTCAATTACTCCAACTTAAATCGGAGAAGGTTAAACTCTGATGTATTACAAACCTCTGCTAACAAACAAACAAAAGAAACAAACACACACCAACAAAAACACAACCTCCTCCTTGGCACGTTTACTTTACATTTTGATTAAAGTCCACCTGAAACAGACGTTGGAGCGTATCTAACTGCCGTGTCGTGACGTATTTCCTACTGAAACAGTAAAGAACCGATCACAAGTAAGAAGGCGCAACATAATGGGGATGCACGTGGACAGCTGGTAACTACAGCTAAACTCTGCTAATTGACTGACAGAAATTATTGGTTGAAATTGGCTCGTAAAGGGAGATTTGAGATTTTTAATGTGGAGCTTAAAAGAAATGTGTTTCTTTTTGTCATATTTTTGTCTTATTTTGTCCAATAAGCGACGGTCTGATCAAATGTCAGCGTGTCACAAAACGTCCACGACACCGGCCAGCACCCAGAGATTTCGTCCCCTCGTGATGCTGAAGATGCCTCCAAATGTGCATGTGATGGATTTAATGGGACATGCGCAGATACAGACGGTTAATCATATTTCCAGTTTAAAACTATTCTCTGTGGACTGTGATGCTGGACTGCTCAGCCTTGCGTGGCTCTGACACACACACAGGAAGTTACTCAAGCTGTAATTTCATTCAGATGCTCTGCTCGCTCTCTCTCTCTCTCTTTTTCTCTCTGTCTGTGTGAGCGAAGCACATGGTCGCCATCCACTGGCTGGCAGGTGTAACTGCTGCTCACTGAGAGAGATCAATTAAAATCAGTGAACAAGACGTGAAGCTGAATCTTTGGTTTCAGGTCACAACTTCAACGAGTCTCTCAAGTATTAATGATTTGTGTGAAGAATGAGCAGCAATCTCCCTCTGCTTCAGTTGGCTCTCTCAGAAACCCACCTGTGTGACAACTCTCAGGGGTCACAGGTCGGTCGGAAGAAGCATCATTTTCGCCTGGAGGACAGAGTTCTATTCATCTGTGATGTGACGGGTCTGTTTATTCTGTAAATGAAAGATTGTGCAGATGAAGCAGCCGCCCTCTGACTGACCGGCAGCCTGAACACTGTCACGCCTTGTGTGTCCTTCTGGCACGACAGAGCGCATCCATTTAATCACTTCAGTGAAGTGAAAAACTGGATTCAACAGAAAACAGCAGTTTGTGGCGTAAGAATGAATTTAAAGGCTCAGGCATAACATTATGACCGCTGACAGGTGAGATGAATAACACAGATTATCTCTTCATCATGCCACCTGTTAGTGGAATATTGAACATTTTGTCCTCATAGTTGATGTGTTAGAAGTAGGAAAAAATCGGCAAGCGTAAGGATTTGAGCGAGTTTGACAAGCGCCAAATTGTGATGGCTAGATAACTGGGTCAGAGCATCTCCAGAACTGCAGCTCTTGTGGGGTGTTCCCGGTCTGCAGAGGTCAGTATCCATCAAAAGTGGTGAACGGGCGGCCAGGGTTCATTGATGCACGTGGGGAGCGAAGGCTGGTCCGTGTGGTCCGATCCAACAGACGAACTACTGTTGCTCAGATTGCTGAAGAAGTTAATGCTGGTTCTGATAGTAAGGTGTCAGAATACACGGTGCATCGCAGTTTGTTGCGTATGAGGCTGCATTCACGCAGACCAGTAAGGGTGCCAGTGCTGACTGAATAAGTCCAGTGTTTTATTGTAAATGTTCATTTTCTTAAATAACCAATGAAAATTCAGAAGTCAAATTTTTTGAGCTGCACTGGTGACCACCAAACTCCAACACTACATACAGAAAGGGAAAACCTTTATAGATGAACAGTGGAGAGGAATAAAAACAGCTTTTGATTCATCAGACTGTCAGGGATTCACATCTATAGTCGTCCAAACCAATCGGCTGTGATCACGTTTCCCATCATGCACTTGGTTGGGCAGTCGGTGGAGAACAGTTGCAGCGGAGCGACTAACTGGCCTGGTGCGCCAGGCTTAACCCCCCTCTCTGCCCGCTCACCACTGACTGCATTAACAGCCAAAACGTCTCAAACGCCCCCTGGAGACTGTCTGCAGTACAGGTCATAAAATCCACCCCTCAAGGTGTTTCACAGAGGATAAAGGCTAAACTTAAAACTCATAAGTACATCTGAAATGATTTCATCTTCTTCCAGTTTAAACTACTCTCTGCTGATTAATAACTGAATAAATTAATAAGAGAAAGAGACACAGTAAATGTCCAGTTTAGGTGCCATGAGGTAACTTTTGTTTTTACATTTGTCATATTAAAATCAAAATAATGAGGGACACAAGCGAAGCTGGTGTATTTAACATTTATTTTGCAATTTTAAAAACAGTTTGAGGACAATCAAAATATAAATACATTTCTCTCTCTCTCTCGCACATACACACACACACACACACACACACAGAACCCCTGCCCCTGATTCAGATGTTAAAAGGTGCAACAATCAACCATCAACACCCAAATCAACAATAACATTCATGATCCAACTGCATCATCGAGAATTCAGAAGCCGTTTGAACACGGAGAGAAGAAAAATTGGACAGTTTAGACGTTTCTGTGTATCAAAATGTCTCACTGCAGTCATAATACTCTGAACTGTTATGCCTCGATCGCAGCCAGTGACACTGAGCCGACACACCTCCACCATGGGACAGACACAAGTTTAGTGATGCTAAAGGGGATTCGGTCCAACGTGGCGAGGTCTGACTCCGGTGGCCTCACAATTTACGCTTCCAGCCTCAAACTGCCACATGTCTGAAGAAAAACAAACTAAATCCTGCAGCTGGCAGCAGTGATGCTTTCCATCATTCTCTGTTTGTAACGCTCTGACACAAACAGATGCACCACAGGTGAAAATGAGCCCCACGCACAGGAAGTGACATCGTCAGGGCCCGACTGACGGCTGGCTCTTCACTGTCATGTATGTGAAGACTGGAAACAATAACTGGTGGTGCATTCGAGAAAACTACAACATCTGAGACAATGTTGATGGAAAAAATAACCCAAAGACAATCAGTAAACAAATGTGGACGGGCTGTAAAAATGCCGCAGAAACCATGACTGATCAGAAATACGACGGCCAGCTGCCATGGCGACGGTTAGCCCACTCAGCCGTAGAGCCACGGCATCAACACCGCCTGGACCGTAACCGTACCAGCGAAACAGACAGTGTGGCTCAGCAGCCTCAGCACGGCTGGGAACCAAACTGGAAACAGACACAGCCTGTGAGACCGGCGGAGGCCAGTTTGGCAACAGGAGATACAGCGATCAGGAGGTTAATGGCGGTGGTATTCTGACCAGAGTAAGGAGAGGAGGAGGACAGGCAGAACAGTAAAACAGAGATGGAGTAATTTCACATCTTACTGTGACTGCGTGAAAGACAAACCAGGTCAGTTTGGGTGAGTTCTGTCTCATATTTGTCTTGATGGAATGAGATTTCTTGTTTTTTCTGTTTAGTGAGGGAAAAAAGGTTTTCTCTCACTCTTTTCTCGCCATGTTTTGAGATCGTTTACACTCGTTTGACTAAACGCAAAGAAACCAAGGGGGACGATGCTCCCTAGAGGTATAAGATGGTATCACGAGACAGGATGGGGCGAGGCTTGCTTGGTGAGCACTCAAATGCGGATAGATACCTGCAATGTAACATCAGCACTGCTGCTTTAATGCTCAACTAAAATCAGGGCCATATCTTACAAACTGCACCTCTAAAGTGTCCCGTCGCTGTGTAATGTTTTACAGCTGCTGAAAGAAAAACAAGACCCACCTGCCGTTTAATTCTCAAAGAAACATCCAACTATTCAATCACCTGTTTCCACTTATGTAATAAAAGCCAGTAGCTGAAAGAGCTTTTTTTCCCCCATTTTTCAAACATTTTCTTTGTCATCAGATCTTCAGAAAACTGAATATCTGTGGATTTTGGCTGAACGAAGAGAGGAATATGAAGGTGTCACATGGGGCCTTTTGGCCCATTGATAAAGTGATAACAAATACTCAACGAAAACGTCATGAGCACAACTTGTGGCTCTGTTGTGTCTGTTTTCAGAGACTGGGTTTGGTTCTTACATGATGGGGAAACAGCAGAACTCCTCGACCACTTAGTTTGTAGTTAATGGAGGCAAACATTCCAGAACATCAGCGTGGTCAGAGACACAAGCAGCGACGTGACCCCACTGGGTCCGTTTGTGTCAGGACGGTCAGAACGGGCTAAAAATAGACCGAGCGAGGCCGACATCAAACATGGGAGACATCTGGCTCTCATGTGGTGACTCAACACGAGAGTCAGCAACAGTCAGCATGGACTCGACGTGGTCTGCAGCTTCCTGCTGCCTCCCTGTCATTAACTGAGAATAACAGCGGCAGGGGCCACCGGAGGAGGTCGCCATCCCAACAAGCCAACAAAGAGCAGAAAAAAAGAACAAAAAACATCAGCATGTTGCATAACAGCAGTTACACAGGGCAGATAGTGTTTGTAGGAGAGGAGAAAGAGAGTGGAAGAGTAGAGAAGCAGCCCTTTTCCCTCCCTAAACAATAATAACAACAATAACAATCTCATCTAATTAAAGGAGAATTCCTGCATTTTTCAACCTTAGCCCTATTTTCTGAGCTGTGTGGGTCTAAAACTTCCCAAAGTTCATAGCATGGAGTTCAGTCGCTAGGACCGATTAGCTTTACAAGGCCATAAAATGCAACATCACCGGGCAGCTAAAACATCGGAAATAAAGAGCCACTAACTGTGCTGAAAATGTTATGCATGTTAGCATCTGGTCGCACGGAGTAGATCCCTTCAATGTCAATAACTCTAAAGATACCGTATGAAATGAGTGATTGTTTCCTCTGGCTGAGGGAGCTCAAACATGATCAGTCAATTCCTGAAGGGGGCGCTGTTTTCTGCTGCTGTCTGGAAGAATTCGTGAAGTAGACCTAATACGTCTCAATTTAGTTTGTCTCTTGTAAACGTCGGAAAGCAGCAGGAAACAGTTCTCTTCCCAAACACTTGCGATCCAACTTTGAGCGTAGTTAGCGGCGATAACAGCCATTTATTTCCGACGTTTTGGGTGCCTTGTGTTGTATAGCCTTTTTGAGCTAATAAGTCCTGGAAACCGAACTCTGGACTGGAGTGATTAAAAAAAAGAATAAAAAATTAAAGACGCAGGGCATAGGCTAAAAAAATACTGGAATTCTCCTTTAATCTCAGCGTTTTTAACACTGACGCAGCGCTCGCTCCGGTGGGATCCACGCGGGCGTCTTTCTGAGCCAGACGCCCGTGTGTTTCTACACCATTTACACCCCTGAACACAATCAGTCCGAGTCCGTTGCCAGTTCCTAAGACAAGCTGAGGTTTTGTCTGTGTTTCGGTGGGAGTCGATTTAAAACCTCATGTGTGAGGAGAGGCAGAGTCACAGGTTTCTCGTTTTTGTCTGCATACTTAAACAGTTTTTTATACAAAACATGTATTTTATGAAGTATTTGTACACCCTTAAAGTACAGGAAAGAGAGCTTATGTTGAAAAATACAGGAATTTGGCTTTGAAATCCTGCAAAGAAAAATCTGATTTTATGATCTCAATACTGTTGTTACGCTGAGATCATAAAATAACCTGCGGTGATGCTGACTCCTATCAGGCTTTATGATTCTGCTTAGATGGTGAAAACCTGTACGTGAGTGGCTGATAAGAAAATGAGAGATTTTGAGTAATGAATTCCTTTGAAAAGCCTCCACGCCCTTGGATCCTCACTCCTCCCAACGCAGATCACCCGGCGCGCCAACTCAAGCGCGACGTAAACACGTTCTTCTCGGTGTGATGAATCTCCTACAGGCGTCCTTCCTCCTCTCTGCTCGAACTCAATCTAAACTAAACAAAACAAAACCTCCGACTCCTTCTCAGTCCCCGTTGGCATCGAATTTGACATTTGTAGAGAAAACCTCAAAAAGGCCCAGAAGTTCTTCTCCAGCGTTTGTCCACAGTGGAAGAGAGGCAGAGGAATTAAAAGGTGGGCTGATTTAAAACCTCCCTGCCTCTCCCTCAGTCCCCCCCGGGGAGGCTTCCCCCTCCTGGTTCTGTCTCTGTGTTGCACCACGGGGAGCCCGGCAGCAGGGGGCGCTGTTAGGACGCCTTGCCCAGCTCTATCTTCTTCTGGATGACTCGGGCTGAGTGGTAGATAAGCGAGTCGATGAGGCCGGCCACTGCAGGAGACGAGCAGACGGAGGTCATGCTTCAGTATTAGTCCAGGCTGACACACACACGCTCAGAGAGAGGGACTGACCTGTAAACACGCCTCCGATAATGGCACAAACGCCCGTCAAGAAGTGCGTGAACGACCTGAGCAGAGCGCGACACGGGACATCATCAGCATCATTTAAATCCACGTCACCCTTTATCATAATGTTCCGGAATTCATTCATTTAGTGTTTCTTTTCTCTTTCCGATCTGAAAACTTTACCGAAGCCGGATGAACGAATGAGATTCTGTAAATGAGGAGAATCTCCCCAAAGTGACTGACTGATGCCAGATCCTCTTTTATCGGCTCCTACCTGTGCTTCTCTGTGAATTTAACCATCATGGGCGACAGCTCGTATAACACAAAGACACCTGGCAGGCCCTGGTCGCCTATCAGCCCGTTGGCCACTTTCTCGTGTCTGGTGACCGAGAACTGGTTCGATTTCACCAACTGAAAACAGAACGATGACAAAACACCTTAATAGACTGACGAGAGGGATTACTGCATCCCTGTAGCCTGGTACAAGCATTCAGTTACTGGTCTGACCAGGAAGGACCTGTTAGCCTTCTGAAGTCAAGAAAGAAATTGTCAAGAAACAATGAAAAAGTGTCTATAGGTTCATTTTCCTCTGTTTTCTTGTTGGCACAAGTTCAGATAACATTTGTAAAGTAAACTTTTTCACTCACCTCTCCATCAGTTTTCACGTAGACGGTAGGAACAATTTTTACAAAATATTGGTACATCATTGATGCTGTGGGGAGAGACGGGAAATACTTGTTAATAATAGAAAAATTGCATTTGCTGGAAAAAAATGCTTGTGGATGCTGAATACTGAAATGAATCTGCTGAACATTTGCTGAGCTGCAGAAATGTGAAATGAAGAGCCAGAAAATTCATGAGCTACAATGTAAGTTGACTTCTGTTTCTTTAAAGACATTACAGAAATTCAGATTTATTTGTGTTGCAAACACTTTCCACACTACTGGTGTATACAACTATAAAAGCAATAAATTAGAGTAATACAACGCTGTAATGTCGTAAAAGAGTTAAACATTTTGATAATTGAATGGTTTCAAGGTGAAAAAAATGGAGAAAGAAAGTCGTGCCAAAAAAGATTAATGAATGAACAAATAAATAAATAAATAAATAACAATGATTTTAGTGCAGACACACAGAAGACAGTTGAAATGTAAATAGTTGTTACTAATCACAGATGTAACAAAGGTAAGCTGTAGGTCCAGATAAAGTAAGAAAGTAAATTGAGACATAAGAAACAAATAAAACAATAAGCCATAAACATTGCTGTAATTTTTTAAACGACTCTTGAATTTAGGAAAAGATTCATCTCCACACATCAGTAGTTATGAAATGAACCGCTGGGGGCGCTGTTCACTGTCTCCGCCGGCCTGTTTCGCCTCTCTCTGCGCTTCCTCGGTCTTTTTCACCTTCCGTTATCCGGTTATGGAAGACTGCTAGAAAGACATTTAAACGCGTCCGCACTCAAGTAAACGAGAACTGTCCCGCCAGGAACCAGAAAACCCACCTTACTTCAAACTCAGAGCTCAAGGTAAGGTCGTTTTTGGACGGAATATGGCGGCTGTGTGCGCGCTGTGACGCATAAAAACTCGCCGTGTTTATGTGTCAAGGCCACAAGTGACGTTAGCCTGTTTAGCACGTTGAGCTATCACAACCCGCGATACGAGAAGAATTACAACACATTAACACGGTAGTTTTTAAGGTGTCAATAAGAGGAATGAGCTGATAGCTGATTGGCAAGTAAAGATTAATACATGTTTCATGGACACAAGTGTGCTTGACAAAGTTAGCCTAGCAGCTAATATGTTAAATAACAGTAGCTACCATCGCGTTAAAGACTCAGCAGCACAACATAATTAAAGTTTCCTAACAGCTGAACTGAATATCTTCAGCTGAGGCATCGTTAATAGAAAGTTTAGTTTGCTGCAGCTGAGAGAACATTAAGTAGCCAGTAAGATTATTTTAGATAACTTGCTGAACTAAGAATTTAACGTTGCAGAAGCTGTAAATGACAAATGCTTAAAGAAAACACAAGCAACTTAGAGCTGGAAAAACAAATGTAGTCAAAACGTGAGCCTCTCAATATACTGTCTGTACAGGTGTCACTGTTTTAATGTTATATGTGCTGATGCCTTGTAAAACGAGAGTTAGTCTTTCCAGGTTGTCAGAATATGGCCCCATGTTTCTGGTTTCACAACTTTAACCATTAATATGTAGAACCAAGCACTATTATACGCTGTAAAAGTGTAGACCTGAAGCTAGACAGAGTTTACTGGCTCTAATAAATTGTAAAACTTTCCAACTTAAGGCCTTTATCATGATTAAGTTAATATTTATCTTTTAGTGTCCTGACGCTCTATGATAAAATAAAGGGCAGCTCCTTTATTTCTTCATTCTTCACCCAGTCAGATTTTTTTTGCAGTGGTCACGTTGTGCACATGTTTACAGTCTGGGTGATAAGACAGACTGGATCACAGTGTGGTCTGGTTTCTTCGGCTCTCAGGTCACACTGAAATAGAACATTCCATAATCTCTAACATAATTTCTCCTGCCCAGATGCCCGTGGCTGTCGGTCCGTACGGCCAGGCCCAGCCCAGCTGTTTTGACCGGGTGAAGATGGGCTTCATGATGGGGTTTGCAGTAGGAATGGCTGCTGGAGCCATGTTTGGCACTTTTTCCTGTCTCAGGTAACCGTGAACTTGGTGTACATCCACACTTTTCTTTTATGTAGAAAACAGCAACTGTGTTTAAGGCTGAACATGGGATCTCGATAAAATGTTCCTTTTTAGTCCAGTAATTTTAAATGACCGCTTTTCTTTACTTCAGATAAGATAAATGTTAAAATAACCAATTTAGTTTGATTTTCTTCAACGCGTTACTTTCAGCAATATAAAGATATAATAGTAAGAACTTGGAAACCTGTTTAATAAATATTTGTCCAGCCTGGCACTGATTTACATGTAAGAGAAACTTTAAGTTCAAACCAAAGCCTAAAGGTCATTGTCCTTACAGGCCGAGATTCGAGTGACTCGTCCGCTCTCTTTGTCTGACACTAAATAAAAACTCTTCTCTGTCACTAGGATCGGCATGCGAGGCAGGGAGCTGATGGGAGGAGTAGGGAAGACCATGATGCAGAGTGGTGGGACCTTTGGCACCTTCATGGCCATCGGTATGGGCATCCGCTGCTGAGGAGGCCGACACACGGCCACTTCCACTACACACATGTACAACTATGGGACTCTTCAATAACGGCAGCCACAGCTCTCTGTGTGCTCGATTCTGTCTCACGCTCAAGCCACCGTCTAGTTTTGTCAATAAAAGTTCTCATTCGTTCACATCACTTTAACTCAATGTCAGTTTGTATTTCGACACACCTCCTCTCCGATTTATGTTGTGCAGACAGAAACTCAGTTTCTACTTCTGATGGTCCGACAAATACCAAGTTTAGTCTAAACAAGACACTGGTTTTATCAAATACAAGTGCATCTCATTAGTTACTTAAGAATGGGAACATTAAATACATTCTAGATTCATTATGGGTAAACATTTCAAGCGTTTTGCAATTTTTAATTTGTTAATTTTAGTATACAGCTCAAAATAAATTAGTGAAATACTAACTGTATAAGCCGTAATCACCCAAATCAAACTAGTTAACATTTAATGAAATATAGAATTTATAAACATTTAAGTTTTTGATTAAATTACCAAAAAGGGATCTTTTTCATGATTTTTTTTTTTTTTTTTAATTTATGAGGAGTACATCTTTTTGTTGAATATCCAGGTTGATGGAAACGCAACTCAAATTTTCATTAGGTGTGCCCAAGTCTGGATGCCCCAACTGAATTTCAGTGTCTTTCGATTTGATACTGAACGATAAATCCAGAGAGAAGGATGTGTATCAGCAGCTGAGCAGAACCTATTCTGCTGCTAACACAGTGACGTGGAAGACAAGATGACTGATCTACTCTCTTCGTGCTCGAGTGTTAGAACGCCACCAAACAGAGCTTAGAGATGTGTGATGTCTGGTCATAGTAAAACAATCCTTGGCCTACAGTAGAATAATGAACCATTATTTCTTCCAGTGCACCACCACTGTAAAATAACTGCCGTGTGCAGTTTCCAGCATCCAATGCAAATGCACATTTAATAAGGCTGGATGTTATGTTAACTAGTCTGTTGCTCACGATCAGCTGACAGTGAGGATTTCTAACATCATGTATAAATACTTATTTTAAACAATGTCGCACTCTCGCCATCATTAACGTGTAAAGAACATGAAAAGACTGACCTTGTGGCGCTGTGACGTTTGTGTCATCCAGCGGGTTGACGATACCGGGGTAATCTTTACCAAACGACAGGTGTTTTATCAGATGGGTCATGTTAATCTGCACAAGGTGAGAGGAGACAGACTTCAGCAACAGGCAGGTCTGCTGATCATCACTCACTGCACTCGTCTAACCATAATTCCATGTACGGGACGCTAAACGTGTGGTTTTCTAGAATCATACAAACTTCGGAGGAAACATTAGCAAACAACACATAAAAACACACAAACACATTAAATGAGTTGAGGTACTTACGTTGTCTAAGCCGAAACTCTGCAGGTCGTGTACTGCAAACAAAACACACCACGTCACTTCACTTATTACAAATGAACACGTTAAGTAACGAAAAACTGCTGTTTCCTAACAGATCTGTCATCATTCTAAAATCTGTTATTAGTCAGCCTGCTGTGACCTTTTTGTGAGGAATTTGGTTTAACGTCTTCCACTTAATTTAATAAAAATACAAATTCGGAATGATCTTGATGGTGACATGTTCACCTGTCAATATCAAGCAAAGGGAAAACAGGCCCCAATAAAAATGCCACCACTCCTCATCAAAGCATGTTAAGTATGTTAGCCGGTTTTATTGTGATGTTTCCGTTCCCACGTTTTCTAAATTTGGACTGGCTGCAGCTTCAAACTTTACAATCTTGACAAAAACGCAAAATACTAAATGTTCCTCCCGACTTGATGTTTGGGGTTCGACACAGAACTTTGCTGCAGGTTCACTGTCCTGCTTTTTGACCTCAAAACACACAATAATAGCGTCTTAAAACTTCTACTGACGATGAAGTTCTGAAGTTCAGACGTGTACGGACAGAGCACAGGGGTGTTTGCTGGATGACAAAAGTCTGTCCTCAAAATTTCTAACTGGAAAGAGCCTATTTTCAGTCAGATTTCAGCACATTTACTCCTTTAACTGGGGACATAAATCATAAACTGGTATCTAGTCATGTATGAAAACATTTTGGTGGAGTTCCTTGTGAGCATGAAAAAATAAACCACATGTATAACATAATATAACCAGATGTAAAACTGTAAACAAGTGAATAAAACTAAGCTTTCACTGCTTATAACTTATGCATCTCAGAGAAAAAAAAAAAAAAATAAGAGTTATTTTTTGTAATTCAGTGAACCAAGTTAAGTTCTTATGAATTTTATACTCATTACACATAAAGTGAAGTATCTTTTTTTTTACCTCTGCCAAGGAGTGGACGTTATGTTTTCGCTTGCATTTGTTTGTGAACAGGATCACTCAAAAACTTACTGATGGATTTCGATAAAAATATTCAGAAGTAGAAAACTTAGTAGGGAACAAATGATTAAATTTTTGGTGGAAACTTGGATCACTGTCTGGATTTTAGATATATATATATTTTTTAATTATATTCTTCGTTTTTCCCCTGATTTTGTCCTCCAAAGTTGCTGCTGGGACTTTTTTCCTTTGATATCTTTGATGCTTTTTACATTACATAGAAGTTGAGTCAAGACAAATGTTTTATCTTTCACTAATGGTGGCTTTTTTATGGATTTGATTCAGTAACTATTGGAGATAAATGAAATCTCCTGCCACTCTTCTGTATCAGCAGGGAGTCTGCTTCATATTACACTCGTACTGTGCGCATTCAGGACCTGTTTGGGTCCAGGTTCCTTCTGTTTCTGACCCGTTTAATGCAGACTGTAAAGACAAAAATCAAGGAGAAAAAAAAAAGAAAACGACTATCCCTTATCTCGAAAAAATCCTTCAAAAATTCCTGGACCACTAAATGTAATCAATTGTTCCTTCAACCATTTCCAACCTCTCCTGAAATTTTGTCATAATTTTTCCATAACTTTTTCAGATATCCTCTTCACAAACAAACAAATAAACCTAAAAACGACATCATTCTTTGGATCAACTGATCTGTTCATGGATCTCCTGAGGATGATGATCTTTGCTATTGATGCCCTTTATGTTACATAAAACATATTAAAGACATTATGTTTTTTAACTAATGCAATCCTATTGTTGACAACAACGTGGCTTGCAAAAGCAGAGCGGCGCTGTCTGTGTTTTGGCTTAGAAGCACAGACAAAGAAGCAATCAACTTAAAATAGGCAAGATTTTTATAAACATGAAACACCTCGTGCCTCTAAAAGGTCCGAGTGCACATCCTCGTGTCATCAACGGCACACCTGCCAAGTTCGGAATCAATCCGACAACGGTGGAATGTTTGGCTTTGGTGGAGGTCTGCACTCTCTGAGGGCTTCCTAGTTTCTCATTTTACACAATACAGTGACATAGTTGAACATTTTGAGGTTTTTTATTTATTCACTGGCCTGTAGGCCATAATAATGAGAAACAGTAGAGGGCTTTCTTAAATAACTGATTAAAAGTCATGAGATTAGAATTGTTTTGGAATGCACTGGTATAAAAATGACTCCACATATCAAAGAACAGGTCAGTACACAGGAACGAGGCCATTTAGTCAAGGTATTAAGGTTCTGAACATTTTGAGGTTTTTTATTTATTCACTGGCCTGTAGGCCATAATAATGAGAAACAGTAGAGGGCTTTCTTAAATAACTGATTAAAAGTCATGAGATTAGAATTGTTTTGGAATGCACTGGTATAAAAATGACTCCACATATCAAAGAACAGGTCAGTACACAGGAACGAGGCCATTTAGTCAAGGTATTAAGGTTCAAAAAACTGCAAATAAAGATGCACTTACTTTCCACAGCGTGCACTGCAGAAAGAAGAGAGAAGAGTCACCGTAAGGATGCAGGTAGAAAAATGCACAACACAAACAAAATGTTCTTTTCATTTAAGACATGAGCACAAGAGGAGGCAGCTTTTAAAACTCACCGCAGGCTTTTGTGCTCATGATTTGGATGTTTGTAAAGTAGGAAAAGCTCAAATGTGGGTCGTGATTTACGTAACGGCCTCTCATGGAGGAGGATTATATTTTGAAAACCCTCTCATAGTATAGTCTTGGACCCCTGCCAGGGTGATGGTGCAGCCCCAAAGCACCGAAGGGATGAAGCTGCTTTGTTTCAGCCTCGCTCACAGCCAAATCCTCAGCATGAGTGATTCTTGTCTCTTGTTTCTGCTGCTACCCACTCAAATATAGCAAAAGAAACACAGAACAAAGCCATCTCTCATCAGAGGTGAGAGGAAGCTGCTGTGATCAGAGCGGGAAGCCAACAGCAGCTCTGTTTTACCATCCAACACACTTTCATCAGTCACTTCTCGGTACCCGAGGAGTGACGGAACTCTGCCCACGTTCGTCTCTGTTGGAGTGTGGCACTCGTCCCTCTAAAGTGGATGTTAGAAACGACTTATCTGAGCTTTTTGAAGGCTGGCTGCTGTTAACTTCCTGCTCTGGTTTAATGTGCAGACAAGAGAGACTCAGGACTGTGAGCGAAACAAAATGTCAGCAAGTCAAGCAAAGAAAGAATCGAGAAAGCAGACGAATGCAGAGAAAGGTGGGAAATGTGAGGATGTGAAGCTTTTCAGTGGTTGCTAAGGTTTTGCTGATGCTTCAGGTGAGGATGTCTGGGTTAAAAGAACATAAGTTTAATGAATTCCATCAGTTTGGAGCCACACAGGCTCAACTTGATCATTCGGAAAATACTGAACACGTCATTCAGAGCATTTGATTAATTAGACCTGCTGTCATGTGAGGTCCAGTCACCTTTCAGTGGCTGAAGTCACGCATCTTTACGTCTTTGCATCTTTATATTTAAACCAAACTTTCATGCAGAAAACATGAAATCTTTTCAGAACAAAATCGAACAGTATTCTTGCATTAGGATTAAATATTGACTTCCAACTACTCTCATCTTTGCCAACCTCACAGAACAGAAGTTTTACTGTATTTTCTGACCTAAGTCTCGTTTCCAAAACTTTGAGCGGGTTAAAGTTCACAAAATACACCCTTTTATCAAAAAATTACTCCAATATGGAGTCGGGTTGCATTGTATAGCCTTGTCAGACTAAACAATCCTAGTGATCAAATTTCAGAAAAACATGTATTATGTCAAGTTTTAGGTCGAAAAAAACCATAATTCTACTTCACATTTGCTCGGGGAACTCATCGACTCAGACGGGCGCTCCAAAATCTTTGTAAATTAGCTTGAAATTCTCCAGGATCGTTGACAGATCTCATAGCTGCTGACTGACCTCCATCTGTGCAGCACAGACCTGAAGAGACAGGCTGACCGAGATTCAGCTACAGCAAATGTTCCAAATAAAGGCCAAACCGACTGTGGCTTTAACGCCTCAACATGCACCACACCTGGTGCATGTTGTTATTATTGGCTACGATGGGATGGAAGATGAATGAACATTTAACAGTCAAATGTTTCTGAACACCCTTTATTTTTAACAAACTGAATCTGACCAGAAAAAACCTGACAATGGGAGAAAAATTAGATTTATCGTTCCAATAAGGTGCTTCCATCCTGTTTTTAATGTAAACTGGCTTCTGAGAGTTTTCACAATTGCCCAAAATATTAAATAATGCGAACTGAGTTGAGGTTGAGATTTTAATTTTTTCATGTCATGTTTAAATGCACATATTTAGTTTTTTTTTTTTTTGCCCTTATTCCAAAAAAAAAAAACAAAACACCCAACACAACCCAACTTACTTTCTTTTTTGCCCTGGGTTTCCCTCATTCTGAGTGAGCTGAGTGTCACAGGAGTAATATTAAAGGACTTTAGCTAATTCTACAATAAATGTGAGAATAAATATATGTGTTTGCAATTTAATTTATTAATCTATGATGTGATCCAGAAATTGAATTTAGACTAAGGATTTTAATCAGATATTTACAGGTGCAGTTTTTTTTTCCATTTTCAGGCTGCTGTTCTTATCCTATTAGCTGTTGTATTTACTAAATCTTTTAACTTCGCCTTTGTGTCTCTTCATTTTGTGAATCCTGTATTTCATGTCTCTTTTAAAAGTGCATTTTTCCAAAACACTTTTAAATTTCACAGTTTAATTATTATGATATTGAATTGATTCTTGAATTGCTTTTAAATGCTGTATTTATTGGCTGTTTTGAAAAGGGATTTGTGAATCCTTTTGTAATTTAAAACTATATATTGATGGAATTGGATTGATTGTCAATATTGTCAATATTTCATTTGTAAGTTCTTTGTATAATTTCTCTTTTTATTGAACCTTAAAATATAAAATAGTAAATTAGTTTGTAATTACATCCATTAATTCATGTTAATAAATTACATAGCAAACATGTTCATTAATAATAACCTATTAAGGAAATTGTTAAATATACCCATATCCCATGACACGTGGGGTCTTCCCTAATATACATCCATCCAATGCTGACATATCCAACATGTCTTCATTGGTAAGTGCTTTCATTCAGAATTAACTAGGAATATCCAAATGGAACATGCTGTTTACATGCTGTTCACATTCTGAACGTGGCAATAATCAATATTAGTGTCCATATGATCATAATGACAACTGGCACATGTTTAAATACAGTTTCAAAAGTGAAGCAGATGGCTGCTTGTTAATCAAGAGCACTTTTTTTAAATCATCAGTTCATCATGTTTTCACTCAGCTTTTATGACACTGGAGCATCCCAGAATGATCCGAGTCTCACTCACAGACGTGCGATGACGACCTTTGACTACTTTGCCTGACCTCAGGTGGTTCCTAAAGTCTTCCTGATAGCTGCGTAATGTATCTCGACCTCTAACGGGTTCCAACAAAAAGAGCCAAAAGTTTTAATTTAGGGGTGTCCTGCAGTATGAGCCAGGGGAAACTAACACAGGGTGTTTAAAAACCTTTGAGTGTGTGTGTCTACAAAAAGATAAAGAGGAAAGTCTCACCATGGACGTGAGACTGCTGGAAACTTTTTCCTGGAGCAAAGTGGAAATTTCCTGCCACCTGAGACACAAAAAGGACACATTTAAGCCTGAAACGTCCTGGATAAAGAAAACAAAAAGAACTTCAAGAATAAATTCACCTTAATGACGGGAATAAATTTGAAATATAAAATGTTACAGATTACAATCCAAACATGCTTATGTATTTTATTAATTAAATGGCAACTCTGTGCTCACACATGATGACTTCCTATTTATATGTAGAATATAACCACTGCCCAATGAAAACCATCGCCACTTTTGAAGAGTTTGACTTTCTAGTGTTCAGAACATCAAACGACTGTCACCCTTGATATATAAATGACAGATGGAAAGAGGTTTTATTATTATTATGTTATTATGTTCTGCAGAAAGAGAAAAATGATTGTGGGAATTCAGAAAATGGCTTTGGACAGACTAAAGAACGTCTGGTTTTAAGCCAAGGATAGGCGATAAGATCTGAGATTTCCCAGAACTGAGTCTGACTGATGACACACGTCGATATCAGATGACTGTTCACCTATTGTTTACCCTGACTTCATTATAAAATGCTAATAAAAAGCTTTGATATGGGTAATGTGCTGTGTGAAAATGTAGAATAGCTGCTATGAATAGTTTACTAAATTAGTGGGACATAAAGAGGAGATTCAAGGGTCGTAACTCCTGTCCATCAGGGATTCAACTTCAAAATAATGTTAGTTTATAAAGTACCGAATGGTTCAGGGCCAAAATTTACGTATTTCTGATCTGCCGCCCTGTTATGAAGAGTCAAGAGTCAAAACTAACCAAGAAGAAGCAGAATTCAATTTTTATGCCCCACACGTCTGGAACAAACTCCCACAGAACTGCAGACGTGATTTAACTCTGTTCTTTTAAACCAAGACTGAAGACCTTTTTATTATTTATTACACTGCACTGCAGCTTTTACTCTTCTATTTCTTATACCCTCCATTCTTTATTCATATTCTCTCAATCTTCAAATACTTTCTAGGTCAATTTATGATGTTTTTATGTCATTTTTCATATTTTGTTTCTTGTTTTGAATGCTTTTTAGACTTTATAAAGCACTTTAAATGGCCTTGTTGTTGCCATGTGCCTTACAAATAAACCCTGCTTTGCCTTGCCTACATGTGTTAAATAAAACAGTGCTGTGCTTATTTTCTAAGATAGTTTATGAGAAAACTTTCAGTTTTGGTTTCATGCTCCTGAAAAGAAAAAGCTTTGGAGATGTGTGTTTTTCATCAGACAGCAACGATATATATAATATTTTGACTTCAACATCCTCATGGTGGAGCTAAAAACTCCATCCTAATAGACCTTTTTTTCACAGCAGCCACACTGACCTGAAATCACTGGTAAACACAGGTCTAATAATCAATAAAAATCATCAAGTTTCCGTTTGGTTTAGTGTGGCAGAGTCTCTCCATATTCTGCCTCCATCGCATATCCTTGTTACATGTGTTTCATACACCAATATTTGAACTTTTTTTTACTTCCCCAAAACATGCGTATCACTACTCTACAGAGTCGTATTTCAAACATGTTGTGTGCTTGTTCTTGATCCTTGTGCTGTTGTTTAAGGAACACATATTATGTAAAGTCCTCGTCACCTTGTTGACCTCCAGGAAGCCGTACACCTGGCAGCCTTCGTTCTTCTGCTCCTGCATCCTCTGAGAGAAGCCCTCCCTCTTACACTGCTCAATGGTGTCAGCGTTCTTGAAGGCCCAGCCTCGCCGCCGGTATGCCTCTCGCACGTCGTCACAGGTGTTACAGCACCTGCACACACACACACAAACACACACCAAGCAGAGCAGCGTGAGGCAAAACAACGGACAGTGGGGACCCGCATATATAAAGTATATCCATCCATCCATCTCTAAAAAGGCCACCACAGAGGGTCGATTTGTGGAGAAAGGCTGACTTTTTTAATGACAAAAGCAAGACGACATGGGTACTCTGGGAAAAAGGTTTGAATATAACAAAAAACAAAGAAGGGTTCAAGGCTCATCTGCCCTCATGATGATTAGGATGTAGTCATGTGTAGCCTCCCTCCCTTGTTTTTGTTTGTATGTCCTTCCTGTGTTTTGTTCTCATATTAATGTGCCCTTTTTGTTGTATTTGTTTAAATATAAATAGACTAAAAAGAGTTGAAAAAAACAAGAATGTGCAGACATCGTTAACAAAGACAGAGCAGAGTGAATATGTGTGTGTGTGTGTCTTACTTAAGGTCTTCCGTCTCTGCTCCGTAGCAGCTCTCACACCTGTTTGGGTCCAGCGTACTGGGGTCAAACGTTTCGCCGTTGTCAGCCAAGCCCAGTTCTGTACAATTAAAAATAACAACAACACGCAAAATCACCATCATGATAGTTCACCATTAGTCTGAAAATGCCTGACACCAAGGCTCTGGGAAAACAATGGACTGTACAGAAAAAAACTTCAACCTCTGTTCACCACCATAAAAACCAGCATCAGTGCAACTCCAGGTGGTTATTAAACCCTTAAAAACTCATTTCTGTTTCACAAAAATCTCTTTGTGGCCTGAAAACAGCTAATTCTAGACCTTTGCCTCGTCTCAGCTGCGGGAACCTATGAATGTGCTACTCTAGCTCCGCACCGCCGGAGCTTACCTGCTCTACAATCTTCTGACTTTTAAACTAGTCTACTACACACTGGACAGTGGCAAGTTCTAACATTGGAGTAATTCAGTCACACGTGTTTGAACCAGACATGGATTTCCAGGGAGAAGAGGAGGAGCTACTTGCACAAGGTTGATGTCAGAATGGTAAGTTTGATTTTTCTACAGTATTAAGCTCCGCCCCCACAAGTCATCAGGATTGGTTCCTTGGGTTTTCTACCTAGAAGAGCCGGGCTGTCAGAATTAGTTTTTTGGAAACTGTCAGCTCCGTTTCTGCCCGAATGTCTGCCGTCCATCAGAAGTGTCAGATGTCAGAGATAAATCAATGTTTACCGTGTTTCTCTGCCTCCACGCTGACGGGTTTGAGGTTTTTGTCCAGACGCTGCTTGAACAGATTGTGTTCAACGTCCAGCTGCTGCTCGCCGGCTACATCCATCGCATCTATACTGAGATCTGAAGAAAGGGGAGGGGCAGGGAATGGTTTGTGTTATGACTGTGTCATTAATGCCATGTTGGTCAGCTTCTTGACGGCAGTGCTACTCACAGGCACAGGGCATGTGGGGGAAGATGACGTCGATGTTGATTTTCAGTTTGTCTCCTCGCGACGTGTCTACGTAAAGCTCAGGGTGAACCTGCGAGGAACAAACACTCCGACATTCAGTCAAAGCACGAGCACGTCTGACATTCGTGTGTCAAACATTTCAGATATGACAGGTGGACAGCAGCCATGTCGCCGTTTTTTGGGGTGCCAAAACAACACTTTTCTTTTAAAACAAATACATGGAAAAAAATTACAAGTCAAACTAAAGTTAGACATGGTTGTTTGATTAAATCCGCATCATTATTTGTAGTTTTCGTAAAGTTTGAGCTTGTTTATTTCCCTTCTAGGGGCAGGCATTGGAAATTAGCAGTAGCTACATTTGCTATGATGCTATAAACTGGATAATTGTTGTACAGTCTTCTATGTGTTTGTCCCTATCAAATAAACATTAAAATGAAAATTTAAAAAAAAAAATGCAGTTGTCGCAGTTGGACATTTTCATTCTGGACAGAACTGTTTTCTGAATTTTTGATTTATTTGGTGTATTTTAAGATTTAATTGGAATCACTTTATAACAGGGATTTCATCTCATGTTAACCTTAATGCTCAGTCAGTCCCTCTCTGAATAAACCATGAGCGACGATGATGATCAGTTATGTAACATTTTGATCCATCACACAGAATGAAACAAAGCTACAGCTCTGTAAATTTTCATCCGGGATTTACTTGATGCCAACATTTTGATCGGGGAAACGGGGGCTGAATCGCAGAAACGCTTCACAGGAAAAGTCTAAGAGTTCCCATCTCACTTTAAGAATCCTGTCTTTTTTTAATTTTATCCTATTAACTAAAACTACCTGTGAACAGCCTGTATTGGTAGGATCATAGGCCTCTCAGTAAATACGCTTACATTTCATTGTGTAAAAGAAACAACAAAACTTCTGTAGAGTTTAAACTACTTAGACAAACAACCTGCCGGAGAACAGAAAAGACAGCATAACAATTATCTTTCATTTATATTGTTTTCTTTAAGATTTAAGTCATCCTACCTTAAGCTAGGATAGAAATATGGAACTTTCCTTTTTCACCTAAATCAGGTTATAACATTAAAAGCCATCATGACCAAACAGTTATGATCTGCAAATATGGACGTTTCTTCCCCAGGACAGTAAGAGTCATTTCCATTATCTGATAGAAATAAAACAGCTCAATTTAAAAGGTAATGAATCAGAATCTTGTGAGTTTAAATGTGAGGAAAACAAGTCAGTAAAGGGAATTTGATTGTTATGAGCAGTTATCAGGACTCAAAACCATTAACGACCAGATTGATGAAGACTTGTGTTGATTTCAGTCGACGTCACCGAGCGTGCAGCACATACCTGCATCACTTACAAAGTTTGAGTGACTGGACTAATCAGACCAGTCTGAAGGGATGTGTTTCCTGAAACACCTGAAAACTATAAGTGATATTTGCCCCTTAGAAGCTGTTGAGCATCTACACTGCAGGTCTGACTGTACCGAGTGAAACTCAAATAAGAACTCAACAGCCTCCTGCAGCTCAATCTGTTTCCAAACAACTACACGTTTAGTCAGTACTTTTAAAGCATTTTAAAATCGTGCCTGTGTTAGTCAGTGGACGAAATAAAGAAAACTGAGGCCTTGTGAAAAAGTAGAAACACTCCGGTGAAATGTGGGACTTGTTTTTGGTGCCATGCATGCCTCCGTGTTAAGCACCAACTGTAATTCCACCTGGAACAATCCTGCGAGGATATTGAACAATGGAGGAATGTGGAAGAACTCACCTCTTTGGTGAGGTAGTACTGCAGCTCAGACACAAACAGGATCAGCATGATGACGCCGCTGATGATGGTCACTGCAGAGACACAGACGAAGAGTCAAATCCCCACACAAGATATTAAAGGACAAATCTGTCAGACTCTCTACTGACGTTTTTAATCACATGCAGGAAAGGAAAAATACTGAACATGTTTATTAATAATAAAGGACACAAACTGATAAAAGTACAGTGTCTTCTGTTTAACTGACTTGTTGTTTCAAAGGTGTTCAGCTGAGACAAACTTTAGTCAATGAATCACAATCACGGTACTGAAGCCATTTTTCAGAATATAACTGGATGTTGGTCATGCAATCCGCAAAAAAAAAAAAAAAAAGACAGAAACTCAAAGAAATGAGTAATTATTTAAAGATTGACAGCTTAATGCTGTGTAACAGTAAAGGAGCCCTGTAAGCCTAAAAGCCGTCAATGTTCAACAATAATGGAAGACAATACACCTAACATCAAAAATTGACCAAAATCAACATTGGAACCTATTATTTTATGAAAGCAAATCTATACTAGAGCATCTCATAAAAAGTAAAATGTTATGGAAGAGTAACTTTTTTGAATTAGATTTATGTTGGCCAATTTTGACAACATATATTCTGATTCCGATATATCTTTAATCAGCCAATATCGGTTGGGCTCTACTTCCTTGTATTCCAGATTCATTGGACATAAAATCAAATACTTTGTACTAATATTTTGAGGTATATATTTAGTTTCTTGGTTGTTTTTTTTAACCTGTTGGCCGTATTCATCAAAATGTAAAGAGTAAAAGGCTTGGAACATTCATGTAGAATGGGACTAGAGTTAATTAAATGTTCACTTCCTTAAATAACACTGAAAAATCACAGTATTCTTTTTAGCAGCGATGCGCAAGGCCATTTTAACTCTTGTAACCCTGGTAATATTCTCATTTTTATTCTCATTTTTTGTGGCCATTAGTTTTCAATGAATTTCTGCAGGTGTGGATTGAAGGACTTGCACGTCCAGGTCAAATTAAAGTCACGAAAGCTCGTGCGAGACGTTTTAAACGCTGATTCATTTTTCTGATGAGCCCATTTAGTCTGTTTAACCGGGCAGCCCAGCTTCTTCGACATGGTGGTTTATTTCATTAAAATAATTCACAAATAAGTGGTTGAAAGAGCTGGTCTGTCTAGCTCTGTGTGCCGTTTTGTGTCGGAGGTTGACGTGAAAATGCCTTAAAATATTTCAAAAGTTTCTTTAAAAAAGCAGCCACTGGTCCTGGACTCCAGTTATTACCAGCAGCCTTGTAGATGTGTCGCTTTATCACCGAAATGTTCACGCCAGACGTGTCTGTTCTGCTTCCGTTCAGCCCTACACGGTGCGGAGAGGCTGACGTAAAGCCCGCGGCCCCATTTATTTTACTTTTTTTTAATATTCCGGGCTAAAGCTGGTTCAGTTAGCCTTGTTATTAGCCTCAGCGGCTAACAGGCTGAGTGTGCTGAATGGTGGCAAATTAAAGGCTCTCACCGGTGGCTCCGCCCCATGTCTTCACCCGGAAATCCTCCAGAGTTTTGGGATAAGCGTCAAACTGCTTCAGCTTGTTTAATGTGTCCATGTTCTGAACCAGAAAACCACAATTGCACGCGAAATGTACCGATAGATTCCAGCACTCCTGACACACTTCAGTCCGGCGCTTTCACTTCCGGGTCACACGCGGGGCACGGCTCAGCCAATCAGCGCCGGCCGCGTAAATGTTTGCTTTTTTTTTTTTTTTGAAAGAGGGGTATTGGTATGAAACTACATTTTATTCATTCATTCATTCATTTTCTACAGCTTATCTTGTCAGGGGTCGCGGGGGCTGGAGCCTATCTCAGCATCTTCGGGCGAAGGCAGGGTCACCCTGGACAAGTCGCCAGTTCATCTTAAATTGATGTAATTTATTTTCTGTTTTTTTTTACATAATCATTTCTCTCCTCTTTACAGTATATATACTCTTTTTCTGCTTGTCTGATGTCTTGTTATTTAGGTACCATCACTGTTAAAGGCCACTTATGTTTGTAAATTTGAGCTTACAATAAAGGGTGAAAAAAGCCCTCAGTGGATCACACACCTGCCTGCCTGAAATTTATGACAGAGTTCCAGAACCACAGTGAGAAAAAGACAAATGGGAGACTTACGAGAGTTTACGAGACTAAACTCCATATATTATAAGACTGCGGTTGTAAATTTGCAAGAAATAGTCAAAAAATTGAGAATAATGTTGTACATTTAGGAGAATAAAGCCATAATTTTCTAGGCAGAATATGAGAAAAAGTGATACTTTTAGTGTATTGCTTTAGAGGACAGATAGCAGAAGACCATTTCCCTGCACCATATTGTGGGTGGTGGATGGAAACCTTTCTGAAGTTGAACTTACAATCAATGATGTGTGTTGTACATACAAAACACAATATTGTTAGAATTGGCTATGAATATAACATGCTTTTCAGTGTATTAACCTCATGTGTTTTACCCTGTAATTCTCCATTGAGCCGTAGTTGCTGTCTTGCACTGAATCTAGGGTAAAGCTCATATTTATAGAGCAGCTTGACCATTAGGAATCAGCTCTGCATAGCAGAAAAACAAGTGCTAGACGTAACTTCTCTATCTTGTCAGCGAGAGACGTCCAGTCAACACTCACACATGAGAGAGAGAGAGAGAGAGAGAGAGAGAGAAGCCCCTCCGGACTCAGGAGGTGACCCGACCTCATCATCTTGTCAGATGGTTTCACAGTTTACAGTCCAGATAACCCAACACTGATTGATGCAGACCAACAACTACATTCTGATTCTATATTTTAACTAGTATGAAAAAGTACTTTGGTGCTTTAACAGATACATATGCTTCATCCCGTCACCACTGGATTCACCAACCTGTGACCAGGCTGCTGGTCATGAAACATGACACAGAGAAAAATTATTCATATTTAACATGACTGTCACAGGTCACAAAAATGGGACCACAATGCAGAAACAGATCAGGTTAAACCAAGTCTTCATTTACAGAAAACAAAGTCCAACAGAAATAATCCATGAAGATACTGTTAACAATTCACAAATTACAACCAAAAAAGAACAGTCACAAGAGACTAGGAAATAACAAGAACAACCACTAGAGCTCACCAAACAGGCAGGATACTCTAGCACTGAAGAGAAGTCCAAGGAGGGTATATATAGTGGGTTGATTGCCGGTAAATGCAGGGCAGGTGTGCCTTGTCAGCCATGGGAGGAGGAGAGCAGAAACACCCACTGGGAAAAAACACAGGGAGGAAGGGCAGGGGAAGGAGGACCACAGAGAGGAACAGGACAGGCAAAACAAAACAGCAAGCAAAAACAAAAAATATGACAATGACGTTTTTTAAAAGGCAGATTTTTGACTTTATTAGTTATTTAAATATGACGATTAACTGAGTCGCTTCATCTTAAACGTGTCGACTCGGCCGCGGCACGTTCTGTAGATCCTTCATGGAATAGAAATCCATGAGATCTGGAACTGATTACATTTAGCACTTTCTGACACCAGACTTGGCCACCAGGTGAAAATTTAATATATTACACGTGAGGCCAAACCAAACATGCAGATCGACATTGTAGCCCCGTTTCCACCAAGCAGTACAGTTCAGTTCGGCTCGGCACGGTACGCTTTTTTTTTTGTGTTTCCATTGTCAAATGCGGTGAATGGTGCCCTTAAAATAATAGTACCGTGCTAGTTTTGTCACCCTTCGCTCGGGGTACCGACCAGAGCGAAACCGACAGGTCGACAGAATCGTCGCTTTGCTGTGACCTTTAGGTCGTGTGTCTCCTGGCGGCGTGCAGCCGTTTTTCAAACACACGCAGCCTGCTCTGTGTGATCTGCCAACAAGAAGCAACGGGAAATGCTGGATGTCGTCCATTGTGTCCTTTGTTTGTTGTTACAGTTCCTCCATACGGACACATTGTATCCCATTTCCGCACTGCAGCTGGCACAGTCAGGTGACCGCGCCCGCCAGGTACACACACCTGTAATGAGATTAACAGTTCCCTAGTGTGCTGTGCTGAGCTGAGCTGAACTGAACCGGACTGCTTGGGGAAAACGTGGCATGGGAGGTGACACACACACACACACACACACACACACACACGCACACACTCGTGCTCTCTCGCTCTCTTTAGGTAATCAAGCAGTCTAGACGTTGAACAAATGTATTTCCGATTGTCGAGCTGCAGGCCCTCCAAGGGCCTCTGTGTGTGTGTGTGTGTGTGTGTGTCAGTCTCTCTTATTGCTCCGTTCTACACTCCTTCACTCTCTCCTCCTCCCTCCGTTTCTCTCTCTCTCCCTCACTCAGTGTGTTTTATGTCTCAGACAGCTTTTCCTCTTAAACACTTGAAGGA
>KV751353.1:7191029-7203528 GCA_001698575.1 Mola mola
GGATCATTTTTTCCCCCCCTTCCTCCCCCTCCCCCTCTGTCTCATTTCCTCCTCTGTCTCTCTTTTCCTCCGTTCCCTCCATCACCCTCTCTCAGGTGTGATCTGCGTGGGGAGTTTCTGTCTAGACGAGCGATTATACTGAATAATGAGGCTGACGGTGGGAGGGGGATAGACAGAGCATAAAGAAGAAGGAGAGAAAAGGAGCGAGGGAGGAAGATGTGAAGGAAAGGCCGGCTCCGTGTCAGACGGAGGGAGAGAGATGGTGGAAATGAGAGGGAGGAGGGCAGGAAGAGGTGGACGGGAGGAAATGTAATAAGCATGGGATTAGAGATGAGAGAGGAAAAGGGCAAAAACAGGGGGAGGAGAGGATGGATAGAAAGTGATGTAACAAGAAAGAGAGAAGAAGAAAGGATGGTAAATGGAAAGAAAGACACACACAAAGACACACAGTAATAGGCTGTGTTTTAATTACTAAAATGAGTGAGAACATGCGTCTTTCAGAGCAAAGACTTGGTTTACGGTGAGGATTGGGATTAGTTAGCCACTATCGTTACGGTCAGGAGGAGTCTCCAGGAAATGCCTGCAAATCTCCGTAATGTCCCCACAAATGATGGAAACTCTGTGTGTGAGTCTCAGTTTCTTACGTAGCTGAAACAAGAAAAAGTGAGACGAGAGAAAGACAGGCAACCCGGAGACTTTTATTTTGAAACAGAAGCAGAGAGCGTGACGAACAGGAAGTAAACAAGTTAGGAAAGTAAATTGTGTAGTTAGACAGACAGGCAGCAAAACGTAAAGGGATGAAGTAAGTAAGAGAGTCAGTGTGGGATGAAAAAACAGATGGACTTTAGGCAGACAGGACGGAAGTTCAGAAAGGAAATGTGATGTAAATAAGTGAGTGAGACAGGAAGTTGGGGGTTGTAAAGCTTCTCATCCATTTCTGTAAGCTTTCTGCTTTTCACGACGATGTGCTGGAATATTAAATCAACCGTATGATCTGCACACCCATTTGAATATTGCATAGCTACTCTGAGCTGGCCGTGGCTGCAATGATACATGAAACAGTTGAATTTCAGTCTATGAAGTCTGTGACATGTAACGTGCACATTTAGACATGAGTGAGTGAGTGATGGGCTGTAACTGAGGTCATTTATTTAAGCATTAACAATATACAGTTTTGAGGTGCTTGTAAATTACTTTGGTATTTTCATTTTCTGCTACTTTAATTTTCGTTTTGTTTTTAGTTCTATTCCTCTTCTCCTTTATTATTTCAGGTAGGGCTTCTGATCAGTTCGGTTTTAATGAGCTATTTGATGCTATAAAACGGGCTACAGATTTTCAAAATGACCACCAAGACACAGACTACCACAAAGATATTCAAATGGATACAAAGAGACAGAAAACACTACAAAGAGTTTCAAAATGGCCGAGAAGACACAGAATACCACAAAGGTTTCAAAATCACTACAAAGACACGGACTGCAACAAAGATTCGTGCATTTAAAAGCAAACAGACCGTTATTTACGATCAGTCCTTCAGACAGTAACCGTCGCGTATTTACGCCTGTAAGGAACCTGGAATTACAGTAACGACTGACAGCAAAGGGACCACTTTGATTTAATGGAACCGCTTCAGAAGCCTTTTGATGATTTCAAAATTGGGGTCATTGCGACCGATTATTTCTGTGACCTTCCAGAACCCGCAGTCACAGCATTCACACCCACTTAACACAACAACTAACCAGGTGTGCAAAGATGAAGATCTGGACGTTTTTCATCACTGAAATGTGGCTTTTCGTGTGCACAGACTCTAAATATCTTCCAGGGCAGACTGTCTGAAAATGTCTCTTTATTGCCTTATTCAAACAATTATGGCATCTCAGCCCTTTCTATGATAACAGGCTTTCCACCGCCTGCCAATGTGGCTGTCTGGAACCGGCAATAAACACTTTTGCCTCTCTCGATGTGGTCGGACAGCACGTCATGCGACCTAGTTCTTGTCGAGCAGAACCCGACCCTGAGGCAGCGGACAGACGGCCAGAGCGAGCGCCGGCCGCCTGTCTGCCAACGTGACACACACTGTCTGTTCCTCAGACAGATAAGAAACCCAGAAGCATCCAACCCTTGACACTGTGATCAGATTATTGTGCTCACACAATGACACACACACGGAAATTAGTCCGATCCGACTCTGTGTGTGTGTGTGTGAACTTAAATATGGAAATATCAAGATACCACACAAACAAACAAATACGTTTATGAGTGTGCATCATAGTGTGTATTTCATTAGGTTTCCTGCTGTTTTTAATTTTCTGTATTGAAATGAATGACTATATAATGTGTGTGTGTGTGTGTGTGTGTGTGTGTGCGTGCGTGTGTGCGTGCGTGCGTGCAGCCCGACAACCCTGTTTTTTTTTTCATCATTTTAATTTGTCTCGCCTGCTTTCTCTTGGCTGATTTTCTGTCGTTCAAGGGAAATTCAACCACAAAATGGCATCTTCAGAAATCATTTCATGCCCCGAAAAGTACACCCACACACACATTTGCCTCTAAATGGAATTCGTTTCAGATATTGTCTGAAAATAAACGCACGTTATGTAATTTCTCCCCATCATAACTGAAGATGGCGTTTGATGGCTGTGTGAGGCAGCACGGAATCATGGGTAGTGGTCTCCATTCGTCCATCATGGCCTGCTCCGTCGAGAGCGAGCGATACAGCGGTCAGATCGTTGGTTTGAAGACTTCCTTCGTCAAACTCTGACACATCATACGGTGATTCCCCGCAAATGACAGCAGCTCCAGCGGGTAAAGGGGAAACGATGTCACTGACAGGCAACCAAAGCAGTGATTACCACATTATATTTAAGATATGCGTAGAACAATTTTGAGAAGCTACAAACATATTCCCGCAAGTAGAAAGTAGATTAGTAGTCAAAACTAATTTTGTATGAATTATGGATCATTAAACTTTTGCTCACTAGCAAGAAAAAAACAATTCAATTTGCACACGCTGAAAAAAGATTGCGAGAGGAAGAAATATAAATTTCCTTTTTCATATAATTGCTTTAGCCACATGTCTGACGTGTCAACAAACCATTTCAGACTCATCCACATTAATTTCACACCTAAATCACCATAATAATTTCCAACAAATTATGTTGTCCCTATCAACATATTAATATGAATCTTTAAATTAAATTTACCCCTGAATACTGGAGATATCCCAAACTTAACTTTTAGTTGTAAGAACTTTCACAAGTTACAATTATCTGAAACTGCATTCTTACAGTTGCATGACAATATGCCACCAGTTAATTTTGACTGACTAAAATATAGAACTCCATATATGTAATATAAGAAAAGTTGAAGACATTTCCAGTAGTGAATGCGTGTCATTAAATTCAGCTATTAGTCAAAATTACACTGTGGATACGTCAATTTAGAATCATCAAACGTCAAAACTGAGCGTTAAATATCTGTAATTCAGTTTGAATGTATGTCAATGATAAAAAGTTTGCTGACATAAACAATTAACATCTTGATTAGTGAGAAATTAATTGTAAAGTTAGGTCCAGAAGTATTGTGACAAGGACACCACTATGGATTTAAAATTAAACAAATAAGATGTGATCCAAGTGCAGATTTTTCGCTTAATTTAAAAGGTGCTAGAAAAATGTGGCATTTACCTTTTAGGAATTACAGCCATTTTATGCAGACTATATCCATTTTCAGGGGCTCAAAAGCATTTGGACAATTGACTGACAAGCTGTTTCATGGCCAGATGGTGGTCTGTTCTCCTTGTTACATCAAGAAAAATGAAGCAGATAAAAGTCCTGGAGTTCATTTCAGGTGTTGAATGGACATTTGGCTGCTGTTTGACTGGAGCTGTGAATCAAAAAATACAAGGATTATATCAGTGCAAGCAAAGGAGGCCATCATAAGGCTGAGAAAACAAAATCATTTTATATCAGAGAAATAGCAAAAACTTAGGACTAAAGAGGACTTAGGAGTGGCCAAATTGACAGTTTGGTACATTCTTAAAAAGAAAAAATTCCACTGGTGAGCTCAACAACATCAAAAGGCCTGGAAGACCACAGACGACATCTAAATTGGATGATGACAGAATCCTTTCCTTGGTGAAGAAAAACCCCTTCACAGCATGGAGACAAGTCAGGAACACCCTGGAGAAGGTCGGTGTATCATTGTCAAAGTCTATAATCAAGAGACACCTTCATGAATGTAAATACAGATGGTTTACAACAAGGTGCAAACCACCGGGAACATTCAAGAACAGGAAGACCAGATCAGACTTTGCCAGAAAACATCTAAAAAAAAGCCTCCCAAGTTCTGGAATCATACTGCAAAAGCAACTTAAGACTTTTTGATGGCAAAGGAGTAGAATATTCGTCAATGGCCAAGTCAGTCACCTGATCTCAACCCAGTAGAGCAGCTTTTCAGTTACAGAAGACCAAACTTGAGGGCAGAAACACCGGTAGGTGCAGTGGTGGCTGCAGTGAAGACCTGACAAAGCATCTCCATGGAGGAAAGTCAGGATTTGGTGATGTCCATGGGCTCCAGACTTCAGGCAGTCATCGACTGCGAAAATCTGTATCCAAATATTAAAAATTACAGTTCTATTTATAGCCATGGCAGTTTGTCCAATACTGTTGAACCCTTTAAAATTGAGGTATATTACTCTGCATAAAATGGCTGTAATTCCTTAACGGTAAATGCTGTATTTTTGTGAAACCTCTTGAATTAAAGCTTAAAGTCTGCACTTCAATGACATCATGTTTGTTTTATCATAAATCCATTGTGGTGGTGTACAGAGGCTAAATGATAAAAACTGTATTATTGTCAAAAATATGGACTTAGCTGTAGATATCTTAAATCACAATTCCCATATCCCTGTATGGACATGTTGGCATTGGGGTTGTGACAATATCTGGTTCAATATAGAAATGCCGACTTTTTTCACAAGAACAGGAAAGTAACGAGAAGTCTCTTGTCAATGCAACTCTCTACAATTTCAGAAAATAATGATGTGACAAAAAAAGGTGTGAAAAAAATAAGGTTTTTTTATTTGATTTTTAAAAATTTTTTTTATACTAATAGCTTGCATTTAGACTGACTAGTCAACCATCAGTTTCTGACATCTGCTAATACTGCTACCTATGAAATGTTGAAATGCCTCTTCATGGACTGTTCTAATTTAAGCCACGTTTCCACCAAGCAGTACAGTTCAGTCGGGTACGGTACACCTGAGAACGGTACGCTCATTTCCACTGGTGACCGTACGACACAGTTTTCCCTCTAATAGCGTCATTGAAGAGACCATAACAATAAACGATGGAGGTCATCCAGCATTTCCTGTTGTTTCTTGTCGGCCGTTTGTCAAATAAAGTAGACGGGCTCTGTTCGAGGAAAGGCTGCTCGACCTAACTGTCGCAGGGAAGTGACAATTCTCTCGATCAATCAGCGGACTGCAGTGGGTCTGGCCCTCCCTTTATGGTGCGGTTTAGCTCTGGTGGGCACCTCGAGTGAAGCTTTTAAGGGAACCATTCACAGTTTTGACGATGGAAGACCAAAACAACGAGTACCGTACCGAACCGAACTGAACCGTACTGCTTGGTGGAAATGGGTCTTTAGACTCGTCCTAGACTTGCCCTCAGTTGTGTTTAAAAAAACAGGTCTGTGAATGCCACCGATGCACTTTTGCAGCTGCGTGTTCAGAAATGTCAGTGTAAAACAGAGTGTTCAGAAGGTTAAATAATTTGTGGTTTTATGAATATGGTAAGCTCGTGATTTCAGCTCCACTCTCTTTTTTTCCTTTTATTTGAGCTTCTTGTGTTGTCTTGTTCTATTATCCTTTTTGTTCCCCGGCATCCCCCACTTCACAGTTTCCCTCATTCTCTCCTCCGGCTTACAACACCGTCGCTCCTCGACAGAGGACATTTTTAATAGTCTGCTGCGTCTAGCCTCAAACGGGAGCGGGGGATGTGAGGGGTGGGCAAGTGACGATAAAGATGAGTACAGACAGAGGAGAGAGAAGTGGAGGGGGGAGGTAAAGGTAGGGGCCAGACACAAAGACGGAGCAGAGGGGGAGATAATGAGATAGAGAAGGGGTGAGGGAGGGAGAGAGAGCGCGAGAGGTGGATTTGTTATTCTTGCAGGGTGTTGCACAGACGCAGACACAGACAGACATTACCTCACACAGCTGCTGCAGCGAGGGTGACAGTGTGTGTGCGCATGCAACCAGACGTTGAAAGCTGTTTATAATATCCCGAAGCGCAGATTTTAGTCAGATGTCAAGCTTTCATCGAGTGTTTCCTGACGGAGCAGAAACTCGACTTTGACTATCGATTTCATTGGTCACCAACGAAACAAAATTCTGATGGGGAAAGAGGCACAAACAGGCAGGATGATTGTAAATAAAAGCTCTAATAGTTTATTCATTTGGTTGTAAAACTCAAACTGATGTGTCAGCAATCCTTCTTTCTTTGAGTGTGGGAGTGTGCCTTTTATTTATGGCATTCAAGGTCCAGAACGATGTTATATATGCGGCGACTGATCGAGACCTTGGTTGTACGGTGCAACAACACAGAGCTTCGCTGGGCTACAAAGTTTCAGATATACTGTAGATGCTTCAAAGATGCTCCAAATTCTAAAAAATGAATCCGTCACGCACGCTCTACCCAGCAGTTCAGAGGATCCGGACGAAGACGATAATAAGTCACAGTGACCCACCTTGACATTTATGCCACGTTCGAAGATATTCCAAAGCATTTATGAGATACTGTGTTCATAGTGACCTGGACCTTTGAGCCCTAACCACCAAAATGTAATCAGTTGATCTTTCTGTCCAAGCGATTGTTTGTGCAATGTGTTCTTTTGGATACGTGTTCCTTATATATCGTGTTTACAAGAATGGGGACCTCCGGCTATGGAGGTCGCAGGCACAGAGGCGTTAAAAGTCATTCAGCCTTTGAGTTTTCTCACAAATATTGTTTTTCGCTCAGCCCGGTAAATAAACAGCCGCCGTAGAGAGCAGCAGGAGAATGGAGGGACTTCCATTCAATTTGTTCAATAATTCAAGCATGACATGTAACAATGGTGGTACTACAAATGTGAGTAGTCCTGCAAAGTTTCCCCAAGACAACACTTGTCCACTTGTTTTTCTGTGGAACTATTTAATTTCATATCATCATTTCAATCTTCACTCGTACTCGTGTAACGGGAGATAGCAAATACTACAAAAAGATACCACAAACTATTCAACTCGACTAACGACTAACTGCGTCCACAGTGATAAAGGAAATTAAAGCTGTCTTAGCTATGTTTCCCTGACCTTCCTGGTCTATAAGCTTGAGAGATTTTGGTTGTATGTACACTTACTATCGCTGGGGTTCCTTGGGTCCTGGAGTTATCGATCAGAACATTGAGCCAAGTCGTTTGGCTTTGGCAGAGATACTAAATATTTAAAGTACGAGCGATATGAAACCGGCTGCATCAGGCAAAACTGATGTGAGGGGTGGAGGTCGCGGTCTGCTGAATGCATGCACGCAACTTTCACCCAGAAAACTGGATTTCGCGTCGCATTTGAAGCCAAGCTTCACCAGTAATTTCTTCTTGTTCCTAAACTTAAACCTAATCAAAACATCAAGGACTCGCAGAGCACAAGCCTCAGCACACATATGACAGATGATTTTCTTAAATTAGTCTCACATTAATGATTAGCAGTTGCTTGTAAACTGCAATGACGGCATTCAGCAAGTAGATGGCAGTGTTTTCGATAGTTAAAAAACTTGATTTTTGATGGATGAGTAATGATGAGGACTTCTTAATCTGATAAATTAATTAGATTTATATAATATAGAAATGTGGGTAAAGGCATATATATCAAAGCACAACCATATATTTCTGTTACCAAGCTCTAACACCTGAATATCTGCTGGCCATTATTTTTCCCATATTTCTGCCTTTGAAGCTAGTTATTCATTAATCTGTTCCTACGATCAATAACAATCGAATGTGGTGGCAATGTAATATGTATACAATAATATCATAAGGAATAGATACATTTATATGGTCTCACAGTTACGGCCATCACGCTGACGTCGCCCGTTGAGGATGGGCTCTTTTTACCTTCTGTTGTCCTCCCTTCGTCACAGAAAAAATGGAGAGATCATTTTTGATGAGGTTGTTAGTTTTAAGACTATTTGCGAACACTACAGCGTTTGAACAAACGGTGCTGCACCTCTGGCTCAGAGACAGAACAGTCAGCCCCGTTACGTTTTCATAACACTTCTTGTCTGTCTCCGGCTTATGTCATCTGAAGTGCAGCGCAGTGCCAATGGGTGCTGACGCTTTGCATCACTGGAGCTTCTGTGGCTTTTGGTGAGATCACAGGCGCGATGTTTCAGCTCACCGCACTATGAAATCATCATGAGTCTGCTGTATTTCTCTGCCAGACTTACTGTACTGGTGAAATTGTTTCAGACATCATGATCATGTTGTGTCGTAATTGTAAAACCTTACCTGAACTCTGACCCTGCGGCTTTAGCGCGAAAAAACTGAACCTCTAAGAAACCCCCTTGGAGGCATCACGAAATGTCTCAGTTTTGTTTCTCTTCCCTCACCTTTCTCGACTTTTCCAAAGAGGGTCGATTCCAATAAGGCAGAAGCACAAGGACACACACAAACAAACACACATAGAATGCAGTTGTGGAGGAGTGGGATCGCTCAAGCTCGCCGTTTTTCATTACAGAGCTAAAGTCAGATTAGTGCTAGCCTGTCTGTGTGCTTTCACAGAGAAACACGTTTAATCCCCGTTTAATCCCACCTGCGACGGGATTGGCCACCGCCTAAGACTCTGATGGCTGTTACCCCTGTTACCCCGAATACAGGCATCAGACAAAGACTACCACACACCTGCACCGGGACCTACACGGGGAGAGGGACACCGTAAATAATAAACACATGTGTATTGGTTTCAGCAGTTTTACATTTGTCTCACTCAGTTATAAGTACTGAATTTAAAAGGGAGAGTTAGGAACACAGGTGGAAAGGAAGTTATTTTGGGGGGGTTTAAAGGGAATACTAAAGATATGACAATCAGCCCAAAGGATGCAGACAGACTGATGAAATGTGAGATACGTGGAAAAAGAGAGAACACACGAGACAAAATACAAGAGAGTGAAGGAGACAGAGAGGATGTTGCAGAGGAAGAAATGACAAATGAACACAGCTGTTCCTTTGTTTTGTCTGTACACTGGAGCAGATGTGTCAGTAACGAGATACATGTACGTCGTGTCTAATTCACAAAGACGATCCCCATTGTGCTCTTGTTGATCATTCTGCTTAAACTGATTTCCACCTTTTTTTGAGTTGCGTGGTGATGGATTACTAGAACGTTTGAATAGAGGCAGCTGATGTTCATGAGTTGATCATCAAAAAACAAGAAACGTGACACTAACCCAGTTCTTATCAACACAGAACTTTTTCATTTCTCCATTTTAGACCAAATGAATGAATAAACGTTCATTTTTACACTCATTATTCTCTGAAAATCTGTCTCCCAGCCCTGTAGTGCCTCACTCCATATGAAATTCTAACTACGTCACTGGGACTTTGTGAGTCTGCTTTAGCACTTGTGCCAAAGTGGGAAGAGTGATTCCTAACTTCTGAACATCAAAGTCATCGTTTTCATCTCCAGCACCCATATTGTATAGTTGCCATCCGTCATTCACCAGCAAAAACGGATCGATTTTCAAACAGCTGAATCTGAACATCATCAACTCTTTCAATGTTCAGGATCTTCTAAACTCTACAATGGACAGAGTCCACAGGGAACCCGTTCATCAGAGCCCCCAGCACCTTTCTGTGTCGTTTGCATTCGCGCCGCCAGTAGGAACCAGGTAGGAAGGCTGAGTGACCCAAGCGTGGCGATGGCGTTTCCCGCCACGTCACTGAAGCACCACATTCAACAACAACATGGAGCAGATCTGAGTTTTTTCTGCTGTTACTCGCCAGAGTAATTTTAACGTCCATTCTGTCTTCTTGTCGGTTAAGGAAAACTAACACTGGCAACTTGGCTTGTGAGTTCGACCAATCAACATACATTTACGTCAGTGCTGTGGCTGGTTAGATCTTACCTCCAAGTGGGAGCTAAAATAGTTGATAGGAACTGTGGTTCTAGGGCAGCAATCACCCACAGTTCCTAGCAGTGTGAACTCCCAAAGGTTATAGGACCTGCGAAATGTTTCTACCAGTTTCAAAATGCCTTTTGGCTGGTGTAGGCTCCAGACCTGTTCTGAAGGTGTTGACAATACACCGAAAGACCAGTCACCATTCGCAAAGTACATTAATCTCTTGAGAAAATATGCATTGCAACAGATTTTTGGCCAGCATCAGTGTTTTTCCTGATTATTAAAGGACCCAATATTGCGATATTCCGTAGAATGAGCCTTCACAGTACAGTCAGCTCGATACACGGGGACGCGCAGACGGATGGAGACGCTTAAAGAAGCTACACAGTAATTATATTTTATTATATATTATGGTTTCGGCGTCACCAATAACGCAAAAATTGGGCTTTAGATATTCATTCATTGCAAACTAGTGGATACCCATGAGAGTTCGTGAGCTCATTACACTACATCGGACATCAGGATTGGCTACCAGGTTATCGGGAATTTTTTTGGGGAAATACCCTTGCAGTCGTGCGTCTAAACCAGTTTTCCATGTTCCCGTTGGTGCTACGGTAAACATAATTGACAAAACTACATTTAGCTTTAAGCTTTGTCTTGTTTCTTTTGGACATGTGGAACACAGAGAATTTAGCATTAGATCCGCGTCGTCCTCGAGATTAAGTCCACGAGTCCCTTATTGTTGAGAAACATTTATCCTTTCTGCCTTTGTGGGATCATTCCAGGTAATGTAATTAATATTTTCCTCCAACATGAGGGATTACTTCACCTATCACTTCAAAGTCTTCCCAAAAGCCTGGATAAAAAGATGGGATCAGTGACTCCAGTAGGTGTAAAATCCTATGTCGGGACTTATAAACGTGCGTCGCTTTTGCATGTTTTGCATGCTGATAAGGAAGTAAACTCACTCATCTATTACACACGTTGACACACTGACGTTGCAGGAGTGAATGTCATCTTCTAATCGGTTCCTGAAACAACTCGGCCCCCTCCCCAGCACAGCCCCTTCTTGTAAGTCAGCCTCATTTTCCAGCTAAACGGCACTAATGATGTATCCACTTGCCGTGGAAGCGTCAGACGGGGACAGTAAGAGCCGTCTTTAACCCAGTGATTCAGCCCATTCAGCCATCCAGCCCCTCAAAGGCACTTGCTATATAAAAGGGAGCGAGACAAAGGACGACCGCACCTGGTCGTCCGTGTCGGTGACTCAGCCCCCGTCAGACGGTGAACTGACTCACTGCCAGCTCGACTTCCAAGACCTTCTTCAGAAAACAAAGACAAATGCAGCAGCTCCATCTGTTTGGCTTTTTGCTACTCTAAAAATTATGTATGAGGAAGCTTTGGGTAAACGGTCAGCGTGACCAGATCCTGCCGGTGATCCTGTCAGTGAAAGAAAAGAAAGAATGTGCACAGTGAGATGATTATTACTTGGCTCTTCTACAACCCCTAAACATTGAAACCCATTAGATGACAGAAAATACCACAATGAAAGCATATCGAATGTTAAGAGAGAGACATTTGAGCACGATATCCTCATTTTATAGCAGGATGTCTCAAGGGAAATATTTTCCTGTTCTTGCTTGATGTAGGATTTTGGAAGTTCAAAAGTTGGGGTCTCCTTTGTCGTGCTTTCAAAACGCACCAAACATTTTCAGTGCGTGAAAAGTTCTGACTGCAGGCAGGCCAGTTTAGCACCCAGACTCCTTTACGATGGAGCCATGCTGTTGCCTCAAATTCAAATTTCGGTTATATAAAATGTCTTAGTTTCAGCATTTGATGTGTTGTCTTTTTTTTGCTATTCTAGATTACATATGAGGTTTCAATATTTTGCAAATCATCCCATTCTGATTTTAGTTACATTTTAGACAGCATCCCAACCTTTCTGGGAAACAAAGCTGGGGATTTTGGACTTGTTTCGTTTCGTTTCATTTACTGCTGCTTATCCGGGTCCGGGTCGCGGGGGCAACAGCCTGAGCAGGGAGCTCCAGATGCTCCTCTCCTCCGGGGGGACACCAAGACGTTCCCAAGGCAGCCGAGAGATATAATCTCTCCAGCGTGTCCTCGGTCTGCCCCGGGGTCTCCTCCCGGATGGGCGTGCCCAAAACACCTCCCCAGGGAGACGTCCAGGAGGCATCCTGACCAGATGCCCAAACCACCTCAACTGGCTCCTCTCAACGCAGAGGAGCAGCGGCTCTACTCTGAGCCTCTCCCGGATGTCCGAGCTCCTCACCCTATCTCTAAGTCTGAGCCCAGCCACCCTGCAAAGGAAGCTCATTTTGGCCGCTCGTATTCGC
>KV751353.1:7209752-7256973 GCA_001698575.1 Mola mola
AGAGAGAGAGAGAGAGAGAGAGAGAGAGAGAGAGAGAGAGAGAGAGTGGAGGAGGAGGAATCGGGGACAGGGGGAGGGGGAGAGGGAGGAGGAGGAGGAGGAGGACGGACGGACCGGAGGCTGAGAGAAGAAGGGACGATTTGTCTGTGTTGGACGGGGAGAGTTCGGCTCGGTGTCCTCCGCCTTCATGTCTTCTTCGGCGGCCCATGAACGTTCAACTTGATGGGTGTGTTAAACGCCACCGCCGCCAATGTCTCCTGCACTTGTGACTGCAAGCGGCTCACCTCCCAGCAGAGCATGGAAATCAGTGAGTAAAGCCCGGACCGGGTCGAGGATGGACCGGGTCGACCCGGTCCCGTTTCCGCGGTTTTACTGTCACCGCTCGGGACGCGAGCCGATGTGCGCGTCCGTTCCCTCATTGAGAGCCGGTTCGTGCCCGCCGAAGTTCCGCTTTTTGACGGTTAGTCGCACGAGTCCAGTCCCTAACCCGAACCCTAACCCGAGCTAAAACCCGAGCTCAAACCCAGACGGGAACTCTTCTCCCCCGGCCGGATTTCGGAAGCGTTGAGCTCCTTCCCGATTTTGAACTTGAACCGACAACCGCAAACTTTCCTGCCGCCTTCCCGCCTCCCCGCTCCCGCCGAACCGACCCCGGTGCCGCCGGTTCTGACCCAGTTCCAGCCTCTCTTTGACAGATGGCGTATTTCTCTGCGGAGCCGTTTTCTGTGTCTGTGTTTGATGTCGTTTTGTTTTTTGACCGGAACCGGGTGTTTAACGGTAAAAACACGCCCTGAAGCGAGCCAGGACTACCGGGAGACCCCCGGAGAGGACACTGGCGGCGGGATATTGGAACGGAACGTGGGTTTTTCCCGGTGGAAACGGGGCTTGATGGAAGTTTGCTCGAAACGAAGCCAGACGTCCGTCTGGCCGTCTGTCTGCGTGCGCGCACGCGTGTCTGTGCGTGCGCGCTGCTGTGTGCGCGTATCCGGGAAGTCCTCGCGCGTTTGTCTACGCATCAGTTATTTCAAAAAATGTGAACATTTAACATTTTCTAGACTCATCGCACGTAAACTAGAATATTTCAAGTATTTAACTGTTTCAGTCCCGATAATCACGACAAACAGATAAACAAATAAAACCAGAACTCCCCTCAAAAATGCTGGATTTTTCCACTGTAACTATATAAACCATAGTCATCAAAATTAAGACAAGAAAGGCTTGAAATATTTCACTTCCTTTGTAATGAATATAGATTATATGAACGTTTACCGTGTTTAATTACAGTGGGAAAAGCAATGAACCAGTATGTGTGTTTATAATAACGACAGTTGTAATAAAAAAAGGATTTATTTGTATAGCAATTTTCAAAACAGGCTTAAAAAAAGTCTTGCAATGCAATAAATAACAACAAAATGAACACTGAGAGTTGAGAGGAATTGAGGGCACTTTCATGTGGTGTTGTAAAAAGAAAAAGGCAGTCGTTGAAATAGTAAAAGTAAAGATAAAGTAAAGATTTGTTGAGAAATTGGCAAAGTGATACAAAAACTCTTAAAATATCAGGTATCCTTCTGATTTTAAAAGGGATTTTCTGGCAATAAAAAGGAACTGATTTAAAAATGGGCTTTCTTGCGACTTGACTAGATTTAGGGTTTTCTCCGGGTACTCCGGCTTCCTCCCACATTCCAAAAACATGCAAATCTGGGGGTAGGTTAATTGGTCACTCTAAATTGCCCGTAGGTGTGAATGTGAGTGTGGATGGTTGTTTGTCTCTATATGTCAGCCCTGCGATGAACTGGCGACTCATCCAGCGTGTACCCCGCCTTCGCCCCAAGATGCTGAGATAGGCTCCAGCCCCCCCCGCGACCCCTAACGGGATAAGCGGTAGAAAATGAATGAATGAATGAATGAATGAATGATAGTAGAATTGCTGAAACCAGCTTATGAATTGATCAGCTAGTCTGCTGCTCCTTTGAAAACTGATCAGCCGTTTTGGTCTTTTTCCGAGCAGACGTTTCCCCGATTTTGCACGATTTGCTATTTTGTTTAATTTTTTACAACTCACGCAAGCGTGACTAAACCTGGCTGCTCTCTGCGAGTTCACGTTTACGGATAACTCACGAGTGGAAAACACGCTCTGGGATCAATTCGAGCCTAAAAAGCCAAAAAACCTAATGAAAAAAGATTTGTTACGGCCGTCTAAAAGAACCATGACCCCACTTAAGGTTTATTTATAAACTGAAACTTCTTGGAGGTTTTAGTGAGGAGTGATGCCAGACGTGTTATGTCTGTCCAGGTTTGGATTTGGGAGAAAAAAACCATTGGGAAGCCAGTGAGTAATGTGTTTATCCAGCGGCCTGTGCGAAGGCGGGTTCACGCTCGTGTCACCAGTTGCGTGTTTGCCACGAACGTGACTCTAAATGTCATTCGTCTTGCAACGCTGCCGATTGAACCGTGTCGGACTAGTTTGAAGCAGTAATGCTATTATACCTGACATTTTCTGTTACCGTCTCGGCAACAGCAATCGTGCCGGTGTGATGATGTGCGCATTCTGTGTGAAGGTGGTGTTTCAGGTGGGAACAGTCGCAGACATTTGACATGGTCCTTAATGTGCTGCTCATCTTGCTCTTCCTGGGTGTCGCCGACTTTGCTGTTTATCCCGACGCCGTTTCATGTGAAGTCATTATTCACCAGCTTATTTTATTTATTATTTGTTTGGATCCATTAGCGGCAGCTTGGCCGGGGCAGTACGGCCTTAAAGTGAGATCACAATATTTTTATGCCATATCAGAATACTTGCTAAATATCACGTCTTTTCTCCTCCGGAGTACTATGATTGGTAGGACCGGGGTACAAAATCAAATATCACAATATCGTCGATCATATATCACGGTATCGATAGTGCAGCATCATGAGGATGAGAATTTTAATGAGATTTTTGTTAGATAATCATCAGTAATGCGGATTTAATGACAATAAACTGCGTGATGGTAAATATTGGAACAGGTATAACACTGAAAACTTCAGAAAATTGCATAATATTACTGTGATACAGCACTTATGCCCCTCTCTAAAGCTTATGCCTCTCTCAGACAACATATATTCTCATGACAACATTATCTATATATATTAATTAGGGCTGTGATGATACACTATATTCACGATGCCATCACGATCACAATACAATGATATACCAAAATTGATGATGATGATATTGATTGAAGTGTCACAATATGATAATGACAATCCACAGCGTGTTGTCATGTCGAAACAGGAAAGGACTCCCTCCATACATTGTTCAAATGTAGGCTAAACAACCCCACATACAGGTTTAATGGTAACGGCAATTAATCAAAGAAGTAAAGGTCGCTGTCCGGACATGTAGCGGGAAAACGAGATTAGAGCGTGTACATGCACACGCACAATTCCTCTGTCTGAGAACAGACTGGATGTTTAGTCTGGACGGCCGAGGGAGGGAAACACATAAAGCAAAGAGCAGAGAGAGAGAGAGAGAGAGAGAGAGAGAAAAAAAATGTCCAAACATTAAAAGAAAGGGAACGAGGCATTAGAAGGGAAGCCGGGCAAAAACTGCAGCTGACGACGCGTTGGCCTTGATTTAAAAAACAAGATTATGCTTGAAGTGTTTACTGGACGTGACGCAGCGGAGTGTGACGGGAAAGATGAAAGCGGCCGTAAATGAGAGGATAATCCACATTATACACTCGAGATGTGCTGATCAAAGGAGCACGTAGACGTGATGGGCCAACCAGGGGTTCCCTGCACTCCGGAACATCCTAAGAATAGATGCATGAAAACAGGCTTTTTGCATTTAATATCGTGCCTTTCTAGTCTGCTGAGCACAGAGTGAATTCAGCGGATTTCTGTATCCGCCGTTCACACCTGCAACCTGTCAAATTCATAAATCACAATTAAACACGGAGTGACCGACTGCGCCTCTAAAGAATCATTCCTGTCGGCTGGTTTCATGCATGTAGGTCACACCTGCTGTCACGCTGCGGCACTGACGTCCCAAACTTCTGTCAGAATTGTGTCCCGCGCCATCTTTGAGCTTCCCTCACAGGGTGACGGGCCGCGTTTCTTTCACGTTGAGCCAAAATCACACATTTTATGCCTTCTAGATGGTCGACTCGTCACCACTTCCTGCCATTGTCCAAACATGAAGCCGAGGTATCCTGGATACGAGCGCTGACGGTGTCGTTTGGAGCCAGAGTCTCCGCAGTAACAACCAGGAGCTAAATCGTAGTATCAGCATCCCGCCCGCTGTCAATCATGACCTTTGACCCCATTGTTCTTCCTAACTAACCAAACTGAGCAGAAGAATCAACCGTGGAACAAATGAAAGAAACCATCTTTGAGTTTTTACCTAAAATGATGGAGGAGGCGGAGCTTCTAACGAGAGCCAGCTGGGGGGATCGGGGCGCTTTGCTCTCACTCGTGTCACCCATGTTTTCATGCAGGACGTGTTCAGTGTATAAGAGCTGTTAGATATGCAGCTGGGAGTCGACACTGACCCATAACTCATATCAGTGAAGACCCCTCCTCCGAATCAGATAATACAAATGTATCTGTGTGGCCTCTTATTAAGACGGTTTGGGTTTTATTTGTGTAGGTTTTGATCGTAATACAACAGTTCAGAGAAGAATCATTTGTAATGAGACCGAGAGTGAGCCTGAAACGGATTAAGCAGCTTTATAGCTGACTATACCACTTGGCTGAACACAATAGCAGCTCCGACAGCTGAATCTGGGCGAACTTCCGACTTCCCCGACTCACCGACCCTGACTCACCTCAAGCTATCACTCATCCGTCCGCCTGCCTCTGCCGCTCGTCCTTCCTCATCTGGATCTGTGAACATGTAATTGTACGGTTACATGTACCTGTCACGCCCTGTGACATTTTTCATAGGAGCGCACGCTCTCACTCCTATGCAAACACACATCTGTTCCGAGAGACAGACATTGTGAGCCAAAGCACATGACATCAGCATTACTCATTGGCTGGCCTGCGTGTGTGTGTGTGTGTGTGAGAGATTCATTTCCTACCAGCCGCCTGGTTTCTCTGTAAATTTGTTACTACATGTCTGGCCCTCTTAACGTCAACACCTGCGCAGTCGGCCTCTATAGCCAACATAAATGTTACCCACAGCGCGTGTGAGTTCAGCTGCGGGCTAATGGTATTTATTTTGGCGTTTGAATTCGAGGAAAGGAGTCGGAGTGTTCCTGAGCGAACGGGAGGTGACTGCGGGTGCAGGAAAGGACACAGTGTGACTCTTTGTGCCCGAGCCGCAGGTTTGATTCCTGTGTGTCCGCGAGCCAGACGCTGCTGAACGCGCAGCCGACAGATGTTCGCTTTGGCGTTCCACCGGGGTCATTTCCGCACAGATCCTGCCGTTTCAGAGCAGTTGCTCACTTACACTCATTATAGAGCTGCTGGTTAATTGATCTATTAGTCATTTGAAATACACAACGATCTACCAGTAACTTTGATGATAGGGAAATTTTGATATTTATTCTTCATTTCCTGGTTCCTCCTCCTTATATGTGAGAATCTGCTAATTTTCTTTGTAATTTCCGATTCTGTTGGTTGGACAAAAGAGGAAATTACAAAATGTTACTTGGGGCGTTTCTCACATTTTTTTTTCAGGCTAATTAGATTAATCATGAAAAATAAATATGAAGATGATACAGTAATGATATGATAAATACACTTAACAGCAGGGGCAGAGAGGTTTTGGATTGTTTGTTCTTGTCACGTCTCCTCAAGATGCACAAGGTTCCTTTTGCTGCCTGTTTGAGAGCAAGGAGGCTTTGAACCAGCTCGATGTAAAGCCGTCACGTCAGTATGATATTTAATATGCAGAGTGAGGAAGTGTGGTGTGGTGGGTCACACTCACAACCTCCAGTTAGTCGACTAGATGCCTTGTGTGAAACTAGTCAAATCTTGACCATTTTGGCAAGTTTTATTTCCTTTTTTGGCATTTTTGACTTTGTGTTGATTGTTTATGAGTTAACGCGATCGCCACTTGACACATCCCTGAACCGGAACCACATCGTAAAAGGGGTTGTGACTTTTTTTTCTCACTAAAGAAAGCTGTAACAAGTTACCTCCACAAACACTTATACACAATGATATGGATATTTAGCCAGACAAATACTAAAGATCACTAAAAACAGTCTATTCAAGCAACTAAGGTATTTTTGTGACACGTTTAAATTCAATAAAACTATGTGACTCTTCAAGCCGGTGGAGATGTTACATGAATCACGTCTCAGTCATCAGATAGCACGGATGCTATAACCGTTACTACGCGGAGTAACTCGCCATCATTTCAATCAGGAAAGTGTGGAAAAGAGAAAGCGGTTTCAGCCAGGAAGCTGTTGCCAGCACGTCAAAATGACGGGGCGGAGCCACTGAGCAGGAGCATGGAGGGGAGGGGCTAGCGGAGTTGCTTCCATATAAGTCTCATGCTTGATTCTCAGAAGTTATGCCAGCTGGAGGACAGAACATATTTTTTTTTTCTCATCTGCACAGAAAAGGAAATGTGTATTGTTTTGCAGTTTGTAAAGCTTATGAGCCTGCAAATGAGAAGAGATTCTTTAATTTTATGAAGAATAGATCTGCAAAATTACAGTATTTTGTCCTTCATGTCTAAGAAACGATCAAAGGAAACTTTCATATATAATTTGTCTTAAATCAAAAGTTTTTTAACCAGCACTGCGAATGTTTTCACACTGTGAGCTCAGTGAATCTTTACAACCCTTTCCTGTCGTTGTTTTCTGTAATGAGCATGTGCGAGAATATACTAGAATGAAGTTCCATTGTCACGGTCATGTGAACAGAAAAATATAATGATAACGACTTTTCAAATCCTTTATTGGTTAAAAGAAGAGTTTTTGTGCAGAAACAACCTGAGAATGAGACGAGCAGCCGATGACGTCGATGTTTCGTGGACTCACTGTCTCTCTCGCAGTCTCAGAGAGATCTTCAGCCACACAGCTGACACGTTTCTCTGCGGCCTTCTGACAGATGACTCCGGGAATTTGTGTGAATAAACTCCAGCTGGTAGATTCAGCGCCGGCAACAAGCCTGGCCAAGCCTGGCCAAGCCTGTTAGTTTATATCGGTGCACGATCTTTGGTACATTTCTTTAGCTCGGGAAGAAGTGACTCCATCATGCGTCTGTCAGTCAGAGGTATCACTCCTCACGGTTAATGCCCTCTTCAAGCTGCAACTCGGGGAGAGATGTCACCGATGACATCACACTTCCATGGCTGACAGCTTATCTGTGGCGCAAAACCGCATCCTGATGCAACCTGCAGACTCTCTCTTGGATCACTCAAACCGGGGAAGAACACTTCAGCGGAAATGGGGGTCAAACGAGGGCCGTCAGCGTGGCTGAGCGAGCGACGAGACGGACGGGCCTGTACGGGAGCCGTGCTGGATGTTTTGCCCGTTTGTCGCGCTCTCTCTGTCGGTCTGGGCGGATGTTCGGGATCTACGGTATCAGTTATCCGGCACACTCAGACGCCACTCAGCAGAGTCTCAACATCGTGACCAAAAGGGTCCAATCAGAGGTCACGTGTGTCATGTTTTCAAACACATCACATCATTTTGGCCCGGTGTTTGTCTTTCTCTTTTGTCTCTTTTCAGCCTTTCAGTTTTCATTGACTGCTTCTCTTTCTTTTCACCCTTTTCTCCCTCTCTTTTTTTCCCCTCTCAGTCAGTGAATCATGGAAATTAAATGATGGAGTCTGTTCCGGCTGGCCTCCTAGACTTATTATGTAAACCTCTCCGTCTGGCTCTGTCAGCACCGTGTGCGTGCGTGTGCACGTGCACGTGCACGTCCGTTTGCCGCTTGGCTCCGTCTGTGCGACTGTTTGACTTTTTGTCAACGTTTTGATCGTTTCGGAAACATTTCTAGAACATTTCAGTCCTCGCCTGGCAGTGAAGTAGAGAAGTCGAAGCCTTTTGTGTTCCTCTTATTTTTCTTTCTTCTTCGAACCAGCTGGCGTCGTCCCCGATACACGCCTATAATGCTGTCATTTGGAAGAAATTATTATTTTGTTTCTATCCCCTGAACGTTCACTCAGCCGTGTCGTCTTTGTTTCGCACTGGGAGCTGCCCAGTACCGCCACAGTGTTTCCTGTTGGCCATCGCGGGGACGATACGCTTCTGTCCCGATACGATCGTATCGCGATACTCGAGTTCCAGTTCGACCTGTAAACATGCAGTGATCATTTATGCTGCAGAAAAATGACCTTAATGGCTACTTGGGGACCTGAAGTATAAGAATATGTTTGAGTTTGCTGATAACAAGATAAGATAAAATGACATGTTTGCGGTATATATTATCTATATTTTAGCATCTCATTATTTAAAGTGCTGCAGTTAAAAGAACAACGTAAACAACCTCTGCAGCCCTTTGTGAGGTTATTTCTGGGTCTATGAGGCGCACATTCACTCTTCTTTGCCATACGAAGTATCACTTTTAACAAATTTACATGTAATATGTTTGGCTGAAAATCAGCGCTTGTCGTGAAAAGGCTTTCGACTCCTCTGACTGTTTACGTCACCAAACCGACAGAAAACAACAAACTTCCAATGGGATGTAGATTCTTGGGACAATAATCCGATATTTTCTGATATCACAAAATCTTTAATCTGATTTTTAAATTCGTTTTGAATTAGCTGCTAGAATTGTTTGGATGCAAACGACACGCAGCTCTGAAACAGGACAAAGTTTCAAAATAAAGGCACTTCTTAAACATAGCAAGATAAATCAATTATTTCCCTTTAACTTTGGTCAGCCAATCGATGCATCAACGCACTATTTCACTTAAAAAAGTAAAATAGTGGAATATATGTTAAAACACCTCCATAACATTCATTTCTTTCCTGTCCTTCTGTCCTCCTTTTTTTCCCTCCTTCCTTTTCTTCTTCCATGGTTCCTTCCTTTCTTCTTGGCTCCCCTCGTTGCCTGTCATTCAACCTGTCAGCTGTTCAAACCAAAACAAGCAATCGCCGTGGTCTCATCATGCATATATGTCTCGGGGTCTCGGGGTCACGGTCACGGTCTCATGGGGCGGGGGGGTGTCGTGTGTGTGTGTGTGTGTGTTTCATGCATATCATCTGCATACAGGCTAGTGTTTAACTGAGGCCCCGGTACTCTGCTGCAGCCATATTGTCCCATTAATTAGTCTGAAGCCAGAGCTGGCCTTCTCTGTCTGTCTCGCAGTGTGAATAAATCCATACACAGACTGTCTGAGGACCGGGAGGCTGTGCTATAAATAAAGCCAATGACTGTCTGCATTATCTATGCATAGAGTCTGTGTGACAATGTGCCAAAGGTTGCCTCTTGTTTTTCATTAATTAGTCTGAGGCAGCGAAATAAAAACCCTGTGTGGCTGTCTGCTACTCTAAATACCTCAATTGTAGCTCAGAACTACAGCGTCTTGGCTTTCATTTGTTAGTCGGTGCCAGGGGATGTTGGTGTACGAATGTCTCGTCACATTAGGTCACGTTAACATCTGATTACGTGTAAAGGAAAAGTGTCGTTTGGCCTTTGGTAGAATTAGTCAACAGTGATTCTGTGGGTGTCAGGTCATCTGTTAAAGATGAAAATCTGTTTAAACTGGAATAAACTATGCTAAAATTCTGCGTTCTAATCCTTGTTAAAGTATTTAGCAGATTGATAAAGAAACAAGCAAGTTTGCAACATTTTTGATACCAGATAAATGTGGAACGTGAAACATTACATCATTTCAAACTGTCAGCGGTCCCGTTTTCCTATGGGATCATTTAGATACAAGTTGTTTTATCACTGCTGGGCCTCAAGTTGTTTATTTGTTTGTTGAAAAGAGTTAGCGTTACACAACATGAGCCCAGGTGCATCATCAATTAGCCAGACACAGGTTCCGGTTGTCAAGTTTCCTGAACAATCCCGATTTCTCACACGGCTTTCTTTAATCAGTCCGATCCAACGTGTCAGCTGAATCAGTGAGCCAGGATTCTGTTGCTGTAATGATGAGATGGAAACATAAACGCCTGTTTTCCCTCATGAACTAGTCCAAACACTGTGTGTGTGTCGCGGTACACCACTTAAAACAGACCATTTGCTCTGCTGGACATTCAAACGAGTGTGTTTAGATGATACGAAAACAAAATGTTTTAACAAATCCGTATGTGTTTCAGTGTCTTTATAAGTCTGCGTCAGCCTGAAATGAGAAACACGGACGTCTCCGAGCAGACCTGCGTGAGCGATTCTGTCCTCTATAATTACACATTCACATATTCAGATGCATGTATGCAAATGCTGGAGACGCTTTTGCATATGAAACCAACGTGTCTCAGCATCTGCAGGGAGCCGGGGGGGTGAAGTGAGGCTGTGGGTGTCTGGAAGGGCAGAGGTCAAGGGTCAGGTCGGGGGGCGTGGGTGGGTGGGAGCTGGTCGTGGAAGTGTGATGTTTCATTGCAGTTTACTTTGGATGATGTTGAGCTATTTATCTCAACAGTTACCAGGATGTGCACATTTTAAACTTCATGCCCTCACTGAATTTACTGATCCAATCGATTAGTTCAGTTTGATTAGCTACTGACCAGCAAATATGCATGTCAGGTTTACATATTTGATGCCGCAACACGCAAACCGATTGGAGCGCGTTCGGTTCTACACAAGGGAGAGTTTTATGTCAGCTTTCTTTCGACAGTCACGATACTTGTTTCCTGATTCAATGTGTTTTGCGATTCTGATTGAATGGATTCTTCAAGTTTTGTATCAATAATTGCAATTTTCTGTTCTTTCTTTAAGAAAAACAAGTTAAATTATAAACTTCTTTGATACTTATTTCTGCTGCAGATAAAAGTGGTACTTTAGTGCACGTTGAGAAGGTTGTGGGCCATTTTCTGCTTTCAGCTGCTCTCGGCTGCTTTTTTCCGAAAACGGACATGACTTCGTTGCAGGGCTTTGTTGCCGTCTGCGCTGCCACAAAATTATATAGAAATACATAGATTCCGAGTTGCATTGTAGAGAGTTCCGTATTGTATCTTTAATGCTTTATAAAATTCAATTTTGTTGACATTGTGTTTAAGATTTTTGTACCGTGTGCTGCAGAAGGACCTACTGAGGTTAGCATGCTAACCAGCGAGCCTCCGCCAATCCCGTCCTGTAAAACCACCCTCCTAGAAGTTAATAAACCCTTTTGATTTTGCTTTTTTGAGCAACATACACCAATCTCTCAACCGTTAACAAGCTCTCAACAAAGAACTTTGCATAGCTAAAATATTTTTAAAGACTTTTTTTACTGTTTTTGCCAGCATTTGTTTTATATGTGAAGGGACTGCTGGGCCTCGGCGGGAGGCTCGTGCTGTTTGACTGCGTCTAGTTTTAATGTTGGATACGATTCTCCATGAAGATCAGAAAATATCCGATCAAATAAGCAGAAAACAAGCCGGAATTATCTGTTCGGTGCCAACTGACGCAGTTCATTCAGGTTTAATCCTGAATGTTCTCAAACATTTATAGTCAGCATATAGACATTAAATCAATAGTTTCAACATGTCATCCTACATATTCAAACAAAATGTTCCACCTGCAGGCACGACTGCCTGGAAAACATGATTTTCACAGAATGTGTTGATGATCTGAGTTATCCTGGTGCTGGCACGGTGATGCACATGTGTTCTTCTGTTGTGACCATATAAGTACGCGTACAGTGCAGCTGAGACGTCAGGCAGTCAGCTGGCCTGGTCCTGACTGTGAGACAGAGTCTAGACGAGAAACACTTCAGTCTACAGCCTCCCCCCTCCCCCCAAACACACGTAGACATGACCGTGGGCTTGACCCGAACAAGCACACACGCACACTAAACTGTGTGTCTGTCTCCCTTTGCCCTCTGGCCCAGTGGAAACAGCTGGGACCACATCATTTGCATCCACAAGCACTGCGCCTCTCTGTTTGGATTACTGAATAGTATCATTATACATTCAACTCCTCAGCCCGCAGACTCGGCCCTTATACAGTTCTTGTCTAAACATCCAGCTCGACACAATCCGAGCTCCGCCTCCACGACAGCGGACCCATAACACACACACCTGTACACACACAGGTAGCGGTGAACCTAATTTACTGCGCACTAATGGGCTGATTGTAACTGTTTTAGGGCAGAAAAACCCAAGAACTTGTTAAAACAGAAAGTCGATAACAATGATTAACAACAGTAGCAGTAGCTGTAATATTTTTTATACGGGGAGCTAAACCAGCCAAATATGTAATGAAACCGCATCTTTTCCTCTCCATTCTGGCCTTGTCTCCACACTAATCTGGTGTCTGTCAAACCACAAGACTTCGCTTTCAGTCTGCAAGATGAAAGAAATCCAAACGGGCGGCCTTACATTCTGGATGAGGATATCTGGCAACAAAAAAGGTCAACTTTAAAAGGGAGAAAACATAACTCTGTGACTGATTAACGTTAGCGCTGAGTACATTTTTCTGTTTGCTTTGAGAGCGTCTTGCCATTGTTATGCTTCACCCCACTCAAATGTCGCTCAGGTGTGAGGCCTTTAGAAAAAAGGTTTTTGTTTTTTAACGACTTCTTGTGTCTGCTTTCAACTAAAGTGGCCAGCGATGGCAGAGTCTAGTTCAGATGGAGTCCCTTCATGCCCCAGCTGGCAGATTCTTGGCATTATTAACAACGCAGACGCTGCTCACGTTGTGCCCGACAACCTCTGGCACCTGGTCCAGGCCTGCAGGCCTTGGCAGCTGGCACATGTGCACATACGGAGGCCCGTATCACTGTGCTCTCTGCAGGCACGGAGCCAGGTTCCTCGTTCGACCGCGTTTGTCATCCATCAGTGTCACCGAAACGTCACCTCAGAACGTGAACACATGTGGATTCACTCCATAGCGACTGAAAAAGAAACTGCAGGTGTGTTTGAGGCATTTTTCCTGATAACACGCGTGATAACCCTCAATGTTCGAATTGTTCCGACCGCCAGACATTCTCTTTTTTGGCCCTCAAAAGTCAACATGAAATACCCAGACAGTTACATATGCTCACGACACCTCTCTGAGCCAGCCTCTCCTTTCCCGAAACGCTCTTCGCTCGGCCTCATCTCACTGGCTTTTGTCGTGGGGATCTTGCTTGGGTTTCTGCAGAGATTTGTTTTGTCTGAGGCTGAGGTTATCTCTGTCTCAGACACAAAAGAGAGGGCGAGTTTGTGCATGTGGAGGATTGCCATTTGAGCGAGAGGAGAACTTTGCAGAGTGGGACGGTCACTGTTCTGCTCTGGTGTGGCCGGTGGAGCCTTGAAGGCTTCGCGTGTTGTTTTCTCAGGGCAGCCATACTGAAACTGAGCTGAGATTAGTACAAACCCCTTTTAGATCTCATCCACCACATGTTGCTCCTTTCAAACCAAATAATTTACAAAAGCGCATGTGGTCGCCAGCCCCTGACATAAACATCTGGCTGTTTAGCTGCGCCTTTTTCCACTCTGCTCACTAACTTTGTCCACTGTTTGGTGGGACACAGGAAGCGGGTTTATCAGAGCTTTACTGCTTCATACAGATCCCAAAAATATGAGGTAAAAAGGGATAAAAAGCTACGTGGAATGACTTTCTCTACCGACGGCCTCTTCAGCGGGTTACAATCAAGGAGAATTCTGGCATTTACTCGGCCTATAAGTGTCTAAATCTTTACAAAATGCATGTGTTCAGTCACGAGGACCATTTAGCTCAACAAGGCTGTACAATGCAACTGCAGAGGGCAACCTGAAACGTTGGACATAAATCGCCTTGTTCAAGACTAAGTATGCTTTTTCAAGTGTCTTGCAGCCTACAGATGAAACCTACAGATTCATCCGTGTGTTTCTGCCTCGGTAACTGTAAAGATACCAAATAAAACTGACTATGTGTTTTCCTACCATCACTGTTTTCCAAAGTTTACCAGAGACAAAAAAAAATTCACGTAGATTTATTCCAAAGTAATGTCAGATTATTTTTATTAAATTACGGAAAAAATATATTGAAACGTACTTTTATTCCCGACGTATTGACTCGACCCGTTCGTTAGATTGTATAGACCCCTCAAGCTTATGGATCCGAGAGTGATTTTAACCCTCCAAGACTGGAAGGTGGCGCTTTTGTTGAAAAATGCTTCATGAGCCCAGGTTCTCCTTCAAGGGATAATTTCTTTAATTATAAAATATTGATTGCTGAAGTTTTCCACAATGCTGCGTCAGTCTGGGGAAAACACGTTGACAGTTTGAACACACACACTGTAAGTGAGGATGTAAAATATGACCACTGTTCATAAGGTTAACCTGTTTCCTACAGGGGCAGCTAGATACACTCTGAGGTCATTAGTATGGTTTGTAAATGTGGAATTGATTTTTGCACACGTGCACACACACACACGCGCACACACACACACACGCACACACACACACACACACACACACACACACGGAGGGTCAGACATCCAGACATTGTTGTGTCTAGCCAGGTGGCTGTGTGTAATGTGTGTGTTTAAGGACCGGTTGAGCTGGTTTTGGTTTGGCAGCATCACGCTGTTTGGATAAGGACAGCATGTGTGGCTCACATCCCCCCCGATCTCACACTCTTTTACACAACTTTTATCTCCACACCTGCACTTTCAGCACAGCATTTTTGTCCTTTTTTTTTAGATTCAGTTTAAGGTCCTTCACTTCCCCTGACTGCCACTGAGGCACTTTCTCATGAAGAGGAGAAAAGGCTGAATTTATTTCCTCACTTTTTTTTCTCGCTGCTTTATAAAAGAGAGAAAATAATTTGAACTCGGATCAAAAGATATCGTCACCAACTCTTAGAAAGCAACGTGTGTTATGAAAGCTCATTCTGATGTGCTGTGAAAGCCAGTTTAAGTCCTTCAACCACCACTAAGGTTTGGGAATATGCTGTTTAAGTTTTGGCTGCTTTATTTGCAATTTTCATATTTTCACTGTGGGCTTATGTCAAGTCCACAGACCATCTAAATAAACTGATAATCTACAGCAAGTCAGCCAAAAGGAAGAATAGTGAAATAATTTTCAGTTATTTTTAAAATCAGTCAGTCTGCAAACAAAGCAAAACCCAAAGATTTGACAGTTCAAGCTTGGGGAGTAGAAGGAGCAGCTTTCCCTTTTCTGATTATAAATTGAATTATTTGGGTTTTGGACTGCTGATTGGACACACTGAGAGACATTTGATGACAATGTATATATATATCCTAATGAAAATGATCCTTTGTTGCAGCCAGAAAGGAACCATCCTTGAGTGTTTTTTTTTTATTATTTTAATTTCTTAATACAAAACCATCTTGAAGGTAAAATTCTACGATCTTTAAATTACATATAGGTTGTGGTTGGAGGACACTTTGGAAGCACAGCAGGATTAAGCCTATTTGACTAACCTTATGCACCAGTATAACTGCAGACGGTTAATGATTACTATTATGTCTAGAAGCAGGCTGAATCAGAGCCCTGTGCTTGTGACCTGTCCTCTGCGCCTCGGTCGGACTTCCCTCTCTCTTTCACATTCAAATAAACTGTGTGTGTGATTGTGTGTGTGTGCAGGGGTGCGAGACGAAAGGGGTAGTCTAGCTCCTTCTGGCTAGAATTCTAATGAGCATCTCACAAACACACACACACACACACACACAGTCACTCAGAGAGCCAGACAAGCTGCTGATAATGAGGTTTGATTTTCATATGTTTCAGACAGAATGCTTTGAACGTCACCCCGCACACGGAGGACCCGAGTGCGTGTGTGTACATATATATATATATATAACTTTTGTTTCTTAAGTCAACAAAGACTCGTATTCAATCTTTGTGTGTTTAATTCATTTCCCATTCTAACGCACAGCAGCACTTGTGTTCGTGGCTACGTTTAGAGCTAGACTGGAAGTCACTAGAGGACAAAATCTCCACCAAGGTCCCAACAGTGCCCTTAAATTAAAATTCCTGATCTGGAGCTGAATTTAATGGGCTCTCCCTCAGCCTTTCTCTCACTCTCCCACCGAAATCATTTGTCAAAATCATTCCTGTAGATTTTACATCAAACAAACCAAGAACAGTCAGTGTGAAAACACAACCCCGCTGGCAGAGGTCATCAGATATAACACCAATATTCAATCTCTTGAGGGCTGTTTCCACCAACAGTACAGTTCAGTTTAGTTGGGTGTAGTACACTGGTGGGCGGGGTGCGCACCGTACCGCTAAGTAGGATGACCTCACAGCAACGCAACACAGTGTAGACCTCCAAAACATTCAGTGAAGAAACCACAACACAGTAAACAAAGGAAGCAATGGAGGTACATCAGGCAACCCCTGTTTATTGTACCAGATGGCTCAGGTTAACCCCAGAACCCCAAACGAAGCGCGATGAAACTGGAACGGTAAAGTTCACTTTTTAAGGATACCATCCACAACTTTTGGCAATCGAAACGCAAAAAAATGGGAGTGAACTGAACCACGCCGATTGGTGGAAACGGGGTGTCAGACAGAACAGAATAAAACACAAGACTGGATATTTAACGTGTTGCTCTGTTCTGATTGTGGGCAGGACCAGAAATTCCAACGCCATTGATGCAGTAGAGGCCAATCAGACAGAAAGTGTTTTACATAGGTGTATATACTGTAGCTAGGTGGGTAAATATGGGTACGTGAGACTCTCAACAAGAGGAAAAATCACAAGGAATACCACCAGCTTCTACAGAAGCACCACTTGGATGATGGTCAGGGCCCAGATGGCCCACCTCTGAATACTTCAGTGAGAAAATGATGTTGGCCTATTTGCTTTGAGTTGAATTCCGTCAAAATGGAGAGCTGTATGAGTCGACGTGGCCTCAAGATTCCCCAGATCCAAATCTGATGAGCATCCATGAGTCGCATGAGTACTAGATTTGGATCTGGGAAATTTCGAGACCATGCAGACACTCTTTGTCACTGGCAACCCCAGCGAATGAGGACAACTGCAAACATGGACGATTTAAATGGCTCCAATCAGCTGTTCGCCCATTTTGCCCCTTAATATATAACTTATAACTACATTATCATACAATAAAGTCTTAATAAAGATAATGAAAGCTCCCCAAAAGAGAATCCAAAGCATTTCAATCATCTATGATTTAAGTTTAAATGATAATATCAGTGTATCTTGTATCATTCGTTCTGTGCGTGTTTATATTTGGGCACATTGAGTCTGCACCTTTTCTCAGGAAGCTGAATTTACCCTCGAAGGCGGCGCAAGCTGCTGCGCTAATCTGTGTTTCGGCTTTGTGGACTGTGAAAAAAGCAATCTCACTGAAATGCAGTTTGAGCTCAGATCGGCCATCCTGGGTATGAATGAGGCTCCTCACCGACAGCGTCAGCACAGCTAGCGCTCTGCTCGGTGAGGCTAACATGTGTAACATGGGAGTTCCTTGGATTAGCACGCTAAATTTACACTCTGTTCCCTCTCCTCTGAGTAACTCCATTCATTCTAGCCCGTCAGGTCACTTAGCCACTGTATCGTGATGGGCTGTATGTCTGTGTTGCGTAATAGATGATAGTTTACCACCTATCACATAGTCTGTCCTCATCTCGTGGGAAAAAGTGTCATCTCAAACGAGGTGATGTGTCTTCTGTCAGAGTCATCGGAATCATAGAGGATAATGGTGAGGAATGATGATCATTGCCCCCCCCCCACACACACACACACACACACACATCTCTGTTTTCCCACTGTCGGGTCCAGCAGTGGGAGTTTTATGGACCAAAGTTCCCACACTTGTTGGCTGCACTATGACCGTGGCTTCCGAAGCCAATGGTGTGTGTGTGTGCATTTCCATGAGCTTGTGCCCCCACCTCCATCCCCTATAGCCTTTCTCATGGAAATTGGCAAGCAAGCAAATTGTGTGCACCCGTGACCTATCTCTCCCTCTGCACTCTCTCTCTCTCTTTCCCACACACACACACACACACACACACACACACGCACAGCTGTCTGGGCTATTTCTGACCGGCCAGACTGTCGAGTCATCTGAGGACTGAGAACAAACGGGGGTGGGGGGCAGCGAGCTTCTTTCTCTCTTACTGCCCTCCTCTCCTCTCCTTCTCTGTCTTTCAATGTCCCCTACTTTCCTTCCCTCCTCTAAAAACAAACAAAAATTCTCATGATTTCCTGTATCTTTCCATCGAAATTCCCAGAGCTCTCCAACGGCTTATTTCCTCTTTCCTTCCTTCTCTCACACACGTTTGATCCCATCTTTTCCTCTATCCTTCACGTCCGCCGACGTGGAGAGTTTGATCTGAATGGTGTTGACTTGTGAGTTTTCCACATTCATTCAGAAACATCAGGACATCTTGTGTGACGGACCGTAAGATTACATAATGTCAGTGGACACTTGGCTCTGTGATGGGATTAACCCAACTAACCTATTGACTCACTTTTGGGAGATGAAAAAGAGTATTTCTATAGTGAGAAAGCAGCCAGTAGCGAGCATTGATTTAGTGCATTAGAGTTTGAGTTATGGTCATGTTCGAAATTGATCTGGATCCTGATCCTGGATCTGGATACTTCCAACAAATTGTAAAATTTCTTTCCTGGGGCCAAGTTCTCCACTCAAAACAAGTTTCATGAAAAATCTGCCCATTAGTTGATTGTGTTACTTGGATGCAGGTCAGATCAGATGTGAGACCCATGTGAACAAACTTTCTCAGGTAAATCCATTCTGCAGATTTTGACTTATGATGTTTGGATCCTGATGTGGAATCCAGATAATCTTCAGAGAGTACACACCGAGTTATGTTGGTTAAAGTTTAATGCCAAACGAAATGATCTACAATACACAGTCTGGCTTCGGTTCACCGTTTGGTCCTCTGGGTCGCCACTTTCCCGTCTCTGAGACATTCTTACACACGGGTCACGTTGTTTGCCTGGAGAGATGTGCACACTTGGTTGTCGATTCTCAGGTTTATCCAAGAGAGAAGTGTGTGTGACCCTTGCTTGTGGTGCTTGTTGTAGGTACGCGTGTAGATCCACGTGTAGATCCACACGTACGCTCGGCGCGCTGCGTTCTGCTGTAAGACGACCCTGTTTCGCCCGCATGCACATCCTGCCCCACTGCTTTCTCATACCGTCGACCTGCAGGTTTCACGCTTCACCTCGGTGCTGGTGTCTCTGTGGTTTCCTGCGTGTTCATGTCATGTTCTCTATGTAAATAACTCTATTCAAATAGCTCCTCAAACACTTCCTGCCTCCTGCGGTATATCCGTCTCCACTGTCTTTCTCTATTACCTCATCTCTCTCCTACCCCTCCTTCCCTCCATCCTTCTCGTCTGTCTGCTCGCTCCGAGCTGACTGGGGAGTGACCGCCGGTGACCTTTAGCTGAATGCGGGCAGAGGAGGAGGAGGAGGAGGAGGAGGAGGAGGCAGATAGACGGAGGGCAGGCAGCGGATGACAAATGAGCTAATTGCTTTAGATTAACCGTGGAGTGTCTGCCTGCCTGCCAGGCTTGCACTCTCCTCCTGTCTAGACAACACCCCATAGGGAGCGAGGAGATCAGGAGCGCCGAGGAGCGAAACTGTTTTCATGGCCTCTGCTGTTTACTTCTGCGCTGCAAAGGGCGAGTTAGAAGGAGCTGCAACACGGGTGCAGATGAACGCTGTGAGACGAGGCGAGTTGGAGGGGATCTCCAGTGATTTCACACTGAGCTTCCATAAAGGTGGGGGACTCACAGGGGACAGAGGCAAAGCCAATCCAGCTCCGGCTTGTAACAGAGGCTTCCTTGTAAACTCGGAGGCCTTCTTTATCCTGGCCAGCCCTCCGGTGAATAACGACCAGAGAGAGGACTTAAAGTAACACTGGCAGAAATCTTGTACTTCTGCAACTCCGTCTCCTTTAGACCAGGAAAAAATATGAATCTGAGTGGAAACTTGCTTATTGGCGTGATCGCACACGGCAGCAAACAGCTGAGAATCACAGGCAGAATGTCAGAAAACAACATATTTCTGAAGGATGTGGCCAGCTAAAGGGAGGTGCTTTCGCTCTGTACGAAGACTCTAAAGTGAAGTGAAAGTGTCGTTGCTCTCCCCCTGATGGCTGGATGCAGTATAGGTCATATTTAAGCCACTCTAAAAACTCAAAGTAAATCTCAACTGTGTCCCTTCGAAAGATGGCGTCCGTCATTTCAGGTGGTTTTTACCACCTGATGTATGTTCAGGTGCTCCTGTTTGGCTTTCATTGGTTCACAGCTGAGCTCTGCTCATGATTGAGTCAGGTGGCCAGTCCACCATCCCATCAGACTACATATGCAGACTCTGGTTTCACTTGTATCCGGTAATATTTATAGTGCAGTGATGCCAGGAGTTGAGAAAGATAGCTTTGGTTGGTCTAAATAAGGGTTAGAGCCGAGGATAGCTGACACGCTCTGTGCTTCCCCTGAACCCAGTCAGACTGATGATGTCAGTATCGCCTTTTTCCGATCAGGTCGGCCTTAACTAGTGATTTGATGCTATAATAAGGAATCTGCTGAGCCCTGCTTGTGATTGGAAGGGCGAGAACTCGCCTTCCGGTCACTATTCCGCTAACTCTGGCTCCAAATGACATATTCTGGCTTCGTTTGTGTGCATTGGGAGGAAGTGGGATGTATTGGCCGTCATTACTGATCACAGATTACGAGTTATCGATCGAGGCGTTTTGAATCATGTGTACCTGTTAACAGTAACAGTTATATATCAGCATGATGATAGATACAATTTAGCATTTTCCAACTGATTTATTCCTTCGGTTAAAGAGAAAATGGTGCATTTGAATCGCGACCTCAGTGTTTATGAGCAGGTGCCAAATGTCGTTTGTGAGCAAACAAGCTGGAGAAACATATGAATTCTGTATTTTATGCAGAAAATGTAGCGGAAATCAAAGGCGGGAAACCACGAGTGCCGTTCGGCTCGGTGGCGTTGTGTTGAGTCGCTGAAGCGTGTTTTGGCCTCCAGAGTGTTTTTCTCGCCGGTCTATCTGCACAGCACATTTGCTCTAAAAATAATTTTGCACTGCCAAAAATGCTTGAAAAGGATGTTGACGGAGCGTTGAACAGCAAGTCGATGGGGAAGGAGAGGAAGCGGCGAGGGAGAGAGAAAAAACGCTTCACAAAGAGGAGTTGAAAATGTACTGAAATATTTCACATTTTATCGATATTTTTTACTGATGGTGTGTAGAACATCTGTACGGAGGGAGACAAGAGGGGATGAGGAACAGCAGCGAACCAAAGAATAAATGTGGAGAGTTGGATAAACAAGGAAGGACGAGCCAGAGGAGGGAGGAAGTCTGCTGACTGACCTGCTCGCCTCCATGTTTCAGAGCATAAAACCTCAAATCAGACAGAGACAAATGGAGTCAACTCATTTAATTACAGCTAAAAGAATCACCTCTTAAAACAACACTCGCACCTTTCAAACACACGAGGCTTGTCAGTTCGTACATCTCCTGGTGAAATATATGCAGCAAAAGTTCATATTAATAATAATAGTGAGAAGCAGCACAATTTCTCCACAGCAAGACGTGAAACTGGTCCGATTTATCTGTTTATCCAGGCTGAAATGATTTGAGAATCCAGAGGGCCGGCGTGGCAGAAAGAGTTATTTCACCCCTACAAACAGTCACCTGACTGTCGTTTTGTCATGTGATGATGCATCGGCACTATAGGTTCAGGAAAACAACAAGCCGGGAGTCTGGAAGGAGAGATGGGTGAGGGAAGGAGAGTGTTTGTGTGGGAGTGTTTTGGCTGAAAGATGGAGGTCAGCACCAGCTGACAGAACAGAGAAGCTGTCAGGAGGCAGTGTGCCCACACACACACACACACACACGCGGGTCCGCATGGCTTCACACAGATGGTGAGAACGACGTCCCAGTGTGTTTGTCTGCTCCTTCTGCCTTTCACGATAATAATCTCACCGGTGGAATGTGTGTTTCTTCTCCCCGTGTGCCTCCTTCACTTCGTCGGGGTCACGCAGGATTTGTGTGACACGTTCACATCCCACCTAACCTGGTATACTGTTTGGATTTTAAACAAGTGTTTACAGATCTATGGAGCAGGAGCTTGTTTACTGACACTTAATATCTGACTGACAGTAAAATCCTCTGTTTTAGGTTGCATTTAGCCTTTCAGTAGTTTCTGTCAGCCTGCAGAAAAGAATCCTAGCGTACGATGGCACAGAGCTGTTTCAAACTGTCACTCGATCCGTATGACAGTAAAGATGACGATGAGCACTGGAACATTATGTCGGAGAGCCTCTGGATGGGTTACATCATTCCCAAATTCAAGACCGCTGAGGCCCACCCACCTGTAAACAGACGTTCGCACGTCCATGATCTCGACAGTCGTCCATCCACTCCATCCGTTTATGCAACGCCTGCAACAGTTGGCTGTTCCTCACCGGTTAGGAAACAGCTATCAGGGGCCTGCAGTTTTACAGTGGGTTAAGGTCCAGTTGGTTGCACACCCACAAAACAGGGCCGGCTAAATGTAGGTCACATTAATGACACGACGCAGCATTTACACAGCCCGTTTTGATCACTTTTCAGTAAACACGTAACTGTACATTTTATGGAGTCATTTCAAACTCCGGTACCAAATTCAACAGTCAAAACTTTGCATGTACGTATTGTAAATGACCACCTGTAGTGCTTCACTTCATGTTAGCCTGTTGAAGAAACTAACGCTGATGTTATCCTGTTGAAGAAGATCACATCCGTGTTAACCTGTTACAGAGGCTCAATTAGCTTGATGGAGAAGCTAACATGGACACATGTTGTCTTAAAATGTAAAATGATTGTTTCCTACCCTCTCGTGAATGGTCTCGTCGTTCACAACATGACGGCTAGTTAGCCAGTGACCAGCGAAGTAAGAAAGCCAGCAGTTGAGGAAACGGGCGATCTCGTGCAGGTGGGAAACAGACAGAGACAGTTGAAGACTTGAGTTAGGAGTTAAAACAGGACTGGAGGCGGCCACGAGTACAGGAATTGGTCCTCTAATAGAAAACGTAAGTTTAGCTTAGCCAGGATGCACAGAACAGCTTGTTAAAGTGGATCGTTCCTTTAATAACCACCTAAGGCATTAAATCGCCTGTGAATCTGACCTGTGTTGATGAAACCAGAAGACTCTCACTTCTTCAAGCTTGAAACTGATGAGCTGACGGCTTTAATGAGTGCAGCTTCACACGCCCCCCCCCCCACCACCGTCATGATTCCGTCCACCCCTCCGACCCATTTGTGTCTCTGAGACGCTCCCACCACCCCCCTCACATTGACCCCTTTTGTTCACAGCTATTTGTGCTGACGGTGGTGGTGGGGGTCCGGTCAGCTGTCCCCCCCGGTGCATGTGTGTGTGTGTATGTGTGTGTGTGGGAATGTGTGTGAGAAAAAGTTGCAGACGCGACTCTGTTTAGCTTCAGAATGTGTGTGTCGGGCGGCGGGGACACACTCGGAGCGTTTCCAGCTCGCAGCAGCGTCTGCAGGACATGTGGCCGAGAGTCGAGCTGCAGCGGGAACTTTGTTTTTACCTTCTTTTGCTTTAGCGTTTTCTGTCGACTTTGAACAAGTTGCTGGGGGTGATCATCTCTGGAACATCAGCACTCGTCAGTCCGGGTCAGAGCGAAAAGAATCCACCGGCGGAGACAGCATGCAGCCTCCGCCCGGGAGTCACACTCATGACAACTGTGTTCAGACACAGCTGTGCGGTGAGTTTCATCAGGACTCACGAGTTCCAGCCAGCAGCACATTCTGGAACAACTCATCTATTCATGTCCTGACCAAATAGATGGATTCTCAGATGTGCTGCGGTGATCTGTAGAAGCTGAGTATTTGTGTGGATCAGACAGTTGCTCAGAAGGTAAATTTGGTATTTTGTGGGAGGAAAAAAAGTTGTTTTCCAGGTAAAATCCCGTTGGACTGGTTGACGAACGATGGATGGATGGAGACTCTGCTCCATAACTGATCTGAAGTCAGGTGTTTTGTTCAGTTTTACAGCCCTGCGAACGTTGCTCATTCCGAGCTGCTGCTCCTGCGGCGTGTCCAACAGCTCCACATGAGCACAGGATGAACTGAACCCCGTGTCAGATCAGCTGATCTGGGATGGCGGCGGGAAATGAGCCGGTCCTGCATCACGTTTAATGTTTGGTGTCATTAAGTCAGTGTTTCTGCGAGGTTAAGAAAGAGCTGCGCTGCTCCCCTGGCTGACTCGGCCCTGGCCTTTGTCTGCTCCCCGGGGGGTGGGGGGTGAGAAAACTGCTCATCTGGTGTGTGTTGATGGGGGTGGGTGAGGCCAGACTGTGTGTGAACAAAGCTGCCCTGTCTGCCTGTGTGTGCCTGACCCCCACACGAGGACCACATCTCCGTCTGGACTGTGTCTGAAAGCCTTTGTCTCTGACAGCATAGGAAGACACAAACGTCACGCTCTCTATCCAGCCTCTACCCAACCATGTTTGTTTTATTGTTTATTGACTAGTCCAGACCAACAGTTAAGGTCTTGAGTCCTGTTGTCACGGCGTGTTGACTTGAAATCGCAGATGCGCTCAGGTGTAATTACTAGAATTAATTGAGGCTGTGTTCCATTTAGTGTAGCTGAACTTCTCCAGTGAGCCAGATTGTACAAGAGGAGCAACGTGACTTTATTTAACCTCGACGGGCGTCTTTGCTAACGCCCGTGTTCCACCAGCCGTGGTCTACGTGGTGATTTATCGATAGCTGCCGACAGGTGCCATTTTATTTGATCATTTTATATCTTTCCATTATGGACACGAGTAATTTCATATCGTATTTTTAAGATTGCATCTGATTTTAATCATCAACATGAGCCGTGTGGCAGCTTGATGTGCTGGGTGAGGTACACGTGAGAATAACTCTCTTTTTGTTCACATTATATCGTTTTCTCATGCTGACAATGTGAGACTCCGAAGGGCCCACGTCCTCAAAGCTGCAAGTAAATACTATTTTATTAATCGATTGATCCGCCCATCATTTTTCACGATTAATCGAATCGTAATTTAGTCTATTTTGAAAAGAAAGACTTTTAATTTACCGCCAAATGACAAAGAAAAAAGCAGCAAATCCTGACATTTAACCAGCCGGAACCAGCGATTGTGCTCGAAACGAGATGATTATTCCATTATGAGAAGAGTTTTCAATGTTCTTTCCTGTGATTTATCAATTAATCGCTGCAGCTCTAGAGGCTTGTTTTGAAAAAACGGACGGAATTAATGCAGCTGAGATGTTCTGACTGTCCCACGAGCCCGCAGGGTGATCAGCCTGATGATATCACTACGACATCAACACACAGATTAACCTTTTTTTTTCCGTGTCGCCGCTGCAGCCCAGCTGGAGTTCGTCCAGATCCTGGTGATCGTGGTGGTGATGATGGTGATGGTGGTGGTCATCACCTGCCTGCTCAACCACTACCGCCTGTCCGCGCGCTCCCTCCTCTCCAGACACGCCCCCACGCGCAGGAGACACCTGCCGCTGGCCAACGTAAGTTATCGCCAGCGTGTCACGATGCTGTGTAAATATGTCTTTTTCTTCCTGTTTTGCTAGGTGGGCTTACATTTTAAAAAAGCACCTTTCAAGTCTGTTTGACCCCTCCTATTATCATCACTGTTATTATTCTAAATTAAAATATAGATTTTCATTAGCTGCTTCATTTGGAAATCACCCGTAACTCCACCTGTAATCATTTAAAACCTAAAAATAAATCATTTTGAAGCTGCGTTTCTATTAAAAATGTGAACCAGGCACGTCTCCGTCATCTGGTTTGGAGTAAATAAACCCGTTAAAAAGAGAGAACCACCTGAAATGAAAGAAATGTTAAGAAACATTTGAGGAATTTCTTTTTTTCCCCTCCGTGTCCATCAACCGTTTGTGTGAAGCCGACCCTCCTACGCGCCTCATTTCCAGCCCAGGCTCTGAATCTGGAGCCGCTGAGTGACACGTGTGGCCATTACAGTGATTAAACTCCACCGCCGGCTGCGCACTGACTCACTCTCTCATTAGGCAGAGACGGCTGACTTACACCTGAGGCCTCTACAAACATCTGACTCCCAACTCGTGCTCCCTGAATCACCTGCTACTGAATCACTGATGCATGTTCGGCTCCCGTCTGCAGCCGCGATATGAGCAAACGATGAGGCAGCCTCGTGCACACGCACGCACGCTGAGCTTCTGATAAGCTCAGGGCAGTCGTTGTCCCAGTTAGTCTAGATTAGCAGACAGACAGACAGACACACTGACACACATACAGCTGTAAAACTGCTGCCCAAGGACGCACACATAAACATGCTGCCGCCGTCCTCCCCCTCACTGCGGGACGGTTTCAGACCGTGTCGACAAAAACCTCGACTCGGCCCGTCGGGTCAGTTTAAACTCCCGGCGACTGACTAAGAGGGGTCAGCGGTGTGACCACACAGGAGGTTTTCAGTGCATGGAGCTCTTTTATGACCGTAAGGGGGCGCTGTGGGTCAACACAGCAGCGCAGAGTCAGAAGAGTTGCTGAAGAGTGACACAAGCTGTGACATCTGGCAATCTGAACAGATGTAAAGGCTGTAAATTCTGAGGAGCCTCGTAATGAAAATAGATCTAACTGTATGTCAGCAGAGTCCTCTAGTGGTCAAAGACGTGAACTACAGCAGCTGCAATCGCAAAGTCACATTTGAAGACGTACACGGATCAGCCATAACGTTAAGACCACTCCCAGTTCAAGTGAATTACATCGATCCCTTCACTACAGTGCACGTTTCTACAGCAAAAACCCTGATCCAGGCTTTCATGTCGATGCCACGTTATAAAAACCACCTGCCCCCGTCATCCAAAATACCTCAGAGCCAATTTTAAATTAGCATCCGAGGGACGTGCCTGGGAAAGTATGATCCATGGAGGCCCTATCGTGTAACTCACAGTACTCAAAGGCTCTGGCACCAACTCTGATGGGAGAAACCACAGGACCACATCCCCCCAGAGGTCGTTTGGCTGTTTTTAGTCAGGTCTGTTACGTGATGGGGCCTCCATGGATCATAAGTTTGTTGTCAATTTTCTGCCATGATAAACATAAAATTAAACAAAAGCATTTAAAGATTCAAGCAATTTTGTTGTCATTTTGGAACAAGTTGGTGGAAAATCTAGCATAACCTTACCCCACTACCCCGCTTCTGAGCTTCTTACTCCTTATTCCACTTTTCTCTGCTCCTCCAGTCTCACCCTCTCCTACACTGAACCTCTGGATCCCCATCAGAATCTGTGTTCTTGTTATTTTAGAGTCATTACCCTCCTAAGTGTATTCGTCTGTTTTGTGACTTCCTTGAAGGGTTGTGATTGTATGTGTATGTTTTGTGGACCTTCATGTTTCTGGGTTGTGTAGCGTGAAGATACATGAAGATAACCAACATCAGGTGCTCAGAAAATAAAACTATAACAACTCTTAGTGACTATATTCCTGAAACAGAAACGTTTAAAGAGAGCGACAGCTAGACTGAAGAAAACCTTTCTGACTCGACTACAACACCGTATTTGTGTTGTACTGCAGGCCTGAGTAGCACCAACGATAAGTGTCCTGATTTGTGATGTATTTGGTAAACGGGTTTAAGTCAAAGTGACTTGAGTGAATAAAAGAAACTGTTTGTCTGTCAGGAGGGGAGTCTGTGGTCCTCCGAGGGAACGGGGACCAACAGCGGTCTAAATGAGGTGAGTTCATCTCCAACCAACCAGTAACATTCGGACAGGTTCACCAGACGCGAACACAGCCGTAACCGGATGTTCTTGACCACAGCACCAGGTGTACAACCCCCGCCCCCCAGACAGAGGGGTCCCCTCGTCGTACCTGCAGCGGGAACCTCAGCACGCTCAGCCCCAGCAGCCCCCGGTCCAGTCCCAGCGCTTCCAGCACACGTACGCGCCCAGCCGCTTCCAGCCGACGTACCCCTACCTGCCGCAGAGCCTCATCGACCTCCCCCCAACCATCTGCCTATCGGACGGGGAGGAGCCGCCGCCGTACCAGGGCCCCTGCACCTTGCAGCTTCGGGACCCGGAGCAACAGATGGAGCTGAACCGTGAGTCGGTCAGAGCGCCGCCCAACAGAACAGTGTTTGACTCCCACTCGCTCAGCCCCTCCAGCTCCTGCCAGGCCAGGTACCGAGAAACGGGTCGCGTGTCACCGTTGTCGTGCCGACTGATTCACAGAGAGGCTCCAGGCCCGCCGTCACGCTCACTGTTTGCCATTGTTGCTCTCTTCCAGGCTGCAGGCCCCTCCCCCGAGCGTCCACCCAGGCATCAGAGTGATGGAGGCCCAGGACGCCTTGTCCCGGCAGCACAAACAGGGCTCTCGAGTGGAGGGAGCGCCCCCAACCTACAGCGAGGTGATTGGCCACTACTACCACGCGCCGTCCCAGATCCCCGGCCAGAGCCACCGGACTGTGTCGTCCTCGCCGACGCCGCCGTCCTCGTTCATACACGGCTTGCTCCGGCCCCCACCTCAGCAGCAAGGAAGTGTGGACAACAGGAACGCCAGGAACACGAAGGAGAAGTCCCAGAAGCCCCAGCAGGTGTGACAGTGACCACTTCCTCATTCCTAGCCGGCGGGAAAACCTGGACTGGAATTGGTCGGGAGCAAAGATGAACCAACTGGTCCGATGGTAAAAACAATCAAACACACTCTGAGTGGTTTAAAGGGCTGCTTCGCGTTAGATGTAGTCGTAGCTGACGTGCGGTCAGTTTTCCCCCCGTCGTGGACCGGGCTAGGACCAGGAAGAAGCACACGCCGGCTTCTCGTTTCAGTAAGGACATGTGGAAACCAAGTCGCACAGCCGCAGGAGCAAATCTGATACTTCCTGTTCCACAGCGTCTCACTTGCTGTCTGAGGAGCGCTTCGGATGGACCGATGATGATGTCAGAGAAGAGGGCTGAAGGTGCAAAGGGAAGGACGGAGCCAGAAGCCTCCGTCCTCCCTGAACAACTCCGCCTCTTCCCTCCTCCATTAGACTGATCTAACCAGTTTTCATTTATTATAAATATTTACGTGTTCTGTTTGTCGCTTTTGCGCTTACGAAAAAGTTCCTATTCAGGCGACATGTTGCAATCTTCTTGGTTCGTCAAGGTTTTGTTTCCTTTTTCCCGTGATAATCGCCCTCGCTGCTTCGCCGCCGATCGGTTCTGTTCCCCTCCTGCACCAGGCTTTAGCTGCATCACTGGGACGTGTTAGCACGTTAGAACAGGAGTTTAGGTTTAGTTAGCGTTATCTCCAACTAGCTTAGCAGTTGTAGCACAGTGCTCGTTAGTCCCCGAGCTAAGCGTCCTGCCTTAAATCGACCAACCGGTGCAGGGGTTGTCACTGAAATCCTATATATTGTGTTTTAATTTCATGTTTTCTAAAGAAGGTTTGCACAGAGTTCAAGATCGTTGACCACAGAAAAAGAAAAATGATCGATGAGAGGCAGAAAACAGAGAGAGTTGGGCTATTTTTCTAAACTCGATAGTTTCGTATGAGTAAAGATGTTTGTGTTTTGTCTGTTCTGCGTGTTGCCTAGCTGTAGAGAAAGAAGCCAACTTTCACGTGGAACATTTTGCTACATACATGTCGGCACGTATATACGATACAGACTGAGTATATATTCACACACATGTATGCAAAACAAGAGATCAGAGCGAACTTAAAGCACGAATTTAAAGTTATTTATATATTTGCTGAAAAGAATTGCACTATTTTTTAGGACGTGCGGATCGAACGTGTGAGAGAGAGACTTTTATTGTGAAGGAGCTCCGCCAGTCGGAGAAATGGACGGAAGGGACGTCGCGGCGGGTCGGACCGGCTCAGTGCACAGCGGCCAGCGTCACGTGTCTGACTCTGGCTCCGCCCACTCGGATCAACCGATACTGTACCATTGATTTAAAAAAAAAAAAAAAAAAAAAAATCCCTCAGTTATGCAAATATACGAGTCCTGTGAACCAATCACCAGTCAGCATCCAACCTGTGGGCCCAATCAGAAACTCTGCTCACGGCCACCTCTCTCTCTCATCCCACTGACCGGACCGTCGGCCAATCCCGAAGCTGGCTGTCACTACCTCGACCGAACGTCTGAGCTAATCAGGACGGTGTGAAATGTGGCCGTGGACGAGCGTAGAGTTAGTGTTTAATCCTCCTGAGAGAGGAAGCAGATACAGTAGAGCACGACCGAGGAGGGGAGCCAGGTCGCCCGACAGGCCCCAAAGGACGTGACGTGCCCCGCTGTGCACTGCGGCATCTCTGAGCACTTTAGCGCCCCAGGAAAGAGCCCACAATCTCCCACAATCTGCCGTCAGCCAGCGTCAGCCATGAGGAAGGACAGAACTGCGGTGGAGTCCCGTCGTTCTCTCGCCTTCGTTGTCTCACTTTGAGAGGGCGGAAAGAGTTGTGCTCCAAAGTCCTTAGAGTGGAAATCACATCATATCACTCGCTTTTGTGGCATCGATTCTCAAAGTAAAACCTAACCGGTGAGAGAAATTAACGCTCGAGCGAACGTCAGCGTGATTAAAAACTGCCGGAAATGACAGAAAGCACGTAAAACAATGGAGGAAGGTTAGAAGCTATACTCCGTCCAGCCACCAGGGGGCGATCGGCACCTCTGGGGAGCCGGCATGTCGTCCATCTTTAAATACGGACTCTCGGAGCACAGCTCTCTCACGACTCGGGCTGCTGCAGACTGGACACGCCGAAGTGTTGACAAGTGACACGAGTGTCGGCAGCAGCCCGTCGGTCGTGGTCCCCTGAGGAGAACACACACGAAGCGGCAGTTCGTCCGGTCTACGTCCAGCCTTTATGCAACAGCGCCCTCCACAGGGAACCAAGCGAACCACAGCCAAACGTTTGTCGGAGAGAGTCAGGACACCAAAAAAACCAGACATTTTTCTGTTGGGGTCCAGTTCGTCACAAAGCCAAGTTCGTGGCTCCCTGAACTGACCCCCCCCCCACAATCCGTCCACGACCGTTTCTGTACCCAACGTATAACGCAATCTCGTGACAACGAAGCTAATCTCTTGACCCAAAGCAGCTGAAGTGTTTGGTTCCCTGATCCGGACGGGTTGGCGGCGGGTATGAGAAGGCTGGACAGGCGCAGTGACGCCGCCGCGACGTTTCAGGGAAACCCGCGCTGGCTGACGGTACAGACGTATCAACGATACACAACACAGCACCTCCTTCCTGTCCGACACGAGCTCTTCCTGTTCCTGAGAGATGCCTGCCGCGTGGGGGCGGAGCTCCCCTCAGACCAGCCCTCGCCGCCGCTGGGTGGCCGCCTTTGTCGGTCTCCTAGGAAACGTTTTTTAGTTTTTAGTTTTTGGTTTGTTAATGCTGTCGCCGCTGTGTCGTACGAGTGTGCCTGCCTGCCTGCCGCGCGCTGACATGGCTCGACATGTGCGTGGCCCATTTAGGCCCCGCCCCCCCGTCGCGTCTCAGACGGCGACTGGACAACGATGATGAGATTGAGGACGATGATGAGAGAGCGTTGTTGCAATACACCTACTATTTGCCTTGTTGATATTAGTCATATCGTAACGTAGCGTTTGTTTTATTGTTGTTTATTATTTCCGTGTATTCACTCGAGAACAAAAATAGTTATTTTGCTCTTAATCCAACCACAGTTTTGTTTGTTTCTTTTTTTATCCATCCGATGACCAACTTTGAGCTGCATTTTCAGTGCCGGACGACTCTGGTTGTCGGACCCTCTGACAGTTGGTGGAACGCAGCATCAGAAACGCTGTCCCCCCAACACACACACACACATACACACACACACACACACACACACAGCGTCAGTTAGAGTCACCCTGGAACAAAGACAAGAGTCACAGCTGACTTTAACTTCTCTGCTTCTCTGTTATACACGGTCCGGCCTCTTCTTGCGGTCGCTGCAGCTGCTCTCGAGGACCTGCAGGAGTATTCCAGACACACAATCTCTGCTCTGTTGTCCCTCGCAGCGACCGGACGAAAGAAAAGTGTAAAAGAAACCCGTGTTTTCTGCGTCGCTGCGCGTGTTCGCGCTCGCTCGTCTCTCCGAATCGGCTGTGACCCCGTTGGGGGGAAGACTGTGGTTGACCGTCCCCCCCGGGAACACGAGGTTCTGCTCCCACTGAGGCTCCGAACAAAAACGAGTCATCATCGCATTGCAGATGTGCAGGGATCCTGAATTCAGACCCACGGTCCATCCGCAGGGGAGCATGACCCCGTCTGTCCGTCACAGCACGGCTCGCGTACTGTATAGAGGTCTACTTACTCTCATCCAAAATAACTGCCTGTTTGTGTATTGAAACGGTTTATTTTTAATTTATACCGGACGCTGCAAGGTTTGTTGTGTTGTTGTTTTCTGCCCGTTTGTTACAAACAGAAGGTTTATCGTTGTTGTCACGGAACATGGTATGAATCGCACACATTTCAGTTAGCCTTTGGAAAAAAAAAAAAAAAAACAAACCAACAAAAAAAAACAATAAAAGGTTTTATAAATATGACCTGGTCTCCTCTGGTTATTGTCTCCTTCACCTCATGTTGTTTGTGCTCATCTGTGAAGGTCAACAAGAGAACAAGGAGGTTGTCATGTTTGTGTGAGCCAACGGTGGCCCTTGGCTGGGGGCCCCATCTCCGCTACCCAAGGAAAACATACTTTTCTAAACAGGTTGGCAAGGCTGAATAAAGTTTTACTTTAAATTGGGTTAATCAATCAACCTTTACAAACCTTAAAAGGCGAACTGAAAACAATAAAAAAATGGAATGTTGGATGTTGGAGAAGGCTGCGGGGACCATATATTCTAAAAGGTTCTGAATATCTTGATTTAGTTCTTGTGAATGCCGAATTCTTGCTGGTTTTTTTTTTTTTTCATTTTTGACGACACATTTCCAGCGAGAAAACGCCTGCATTAAAGTGCGATGACCGCCCGTGGCCACTGAGCGTCGCTGTTTACCCCTCCATGTCTGTCTCTGTCGGTTGTTTCGACCCACGTTAATAATGTTCTTTTAAACAAGGTGCCAATTATTACTTAGACGGTTTATGTTACAATAATACAATTCCAACACCAAATAGCTTTGCTGCAGCTATTAAATAATGAAGTCACGTTGTCCGTTTGTTGGGCTGAATCCTCCTCACGCAACACAGACATCTGTGCATCAGTTTCAGAGTCCATCCATCCGTGTTTGAGCCTGAGATGGTTTCATCCAAAATCAAGCATTTGATTTGATTGATTGATTTGGTCCAGTTGCTTCCTACTAAACACTCCGAGATCAAGATGACCTGGATGACTGAGAACCTTCACGGACACACACACACATAATCGCTTCACCCTCGGCCGTGTAATTATAGCTAACACCCAGCAGATGGCGCCATCCGCCCATATTCTTGTGTTTTAGATCAGTCGGAGCAGTTTAATAATGAAATAACAGGATAATAATAATGTAATAATATGAAACAGCGGGGAAATAATGATGTAATAATAATGAAAGAACAGGATAATGGTGGGAATGCTGACTTGATAATGAATGTTGTTTTCTCTGCTGTTGATCACCTTCAGAACTCATCATGGTAGCATTTTTCACAACAAAAGTGTTTCACAGTAAAACAAAGATGAAACCGGGTAAAAAAAAAAAAAAAAAATCAATTCAAATTCAACTAAAGCTACATGCTAAATAAATACGTTTTCACACACTGCGTCCGGTGCTAAAACAAGGGGGAACAAGTTGATTGTTTTTGTTGGAAAACCAGTAAAACACAACATGATACTCTTTAGTGCAGATCAGCTTTTATGTCTTTTTGTTTGCATGTATCTTTGCTGCTCTTCGGTTGTTGTTCTGATCTCTTGTCACTGGCTGAAGACAGCTGACTTGGGTTCTACCACTGACCACATGTGATACTTCCACACTTTTATCGGCAACAGACGGATATTTAGTCATCACGTGGCCGAACAAACCTCCAACCTCAGTTTAACTTACAGAGACAAGAAGTTTGTGTACTAATAATAATCAGTTTTCCTGACCTCGTCCGGGACGACCTGACTCATCTGGCCTGTTTGCACCTGACTGGAATCACCGGGGACGTGATCGGTCAGAGACGACGTAAGATTTTACTCAGATTAGACCTGGAACAAACTGAGAGTCAGAGATTTCAGTGCTTGAGGAAAATAATGCATTGATTTGTGCTTAGAACAGCTTTGACTTGCTTCCCATGTGTACGTGCAAGTAAGAAACGAATCAAACTCTTTTTATAACCTATTTGACTCTCAGTCACACCTGACAAATAGGTTTTTTGCAAAAATCAAGAACTGCAGGTGCAGGAGTTCATCCTGGACTCGTTTCTGTTGTTTGGATGTAAAAGGACAAGAAGTTTAAACGGTGAAAACGGCTTTATTGTCACATCACACCTCCATCAGGGAGTCAAACGGACCTGATGGAGCAAAGAGGCCCTTTGCAGAGGCGAACCACGTGACTAGTTCCAGCAGATGGCGCCCTTCTGACCCGACGTATGAACGAGGCTGAAGAAGAGAGCAACATGCTGAAAAAACAACGTAGGACATTCAAGAGCTTCCAGTCTCCGTAGTTAACATCGACAACGAAGCGTCAGCATTTATATAAAACCTCTAAAGTCTAAAGTCGTTTGGTTCTGGATATGTAGTCAATGTAGTTTGTGTCCCGTCGATTAAGTTTCTTTTGTCCGTCACCTTTACGGATGGAAGCTGGGACCTGGTCAATGCCACATGCTTGCAGAATTTCCGGGTTTTTGTTGTGAAAGTGTCCAGCCATGAGGCATCTTTGTGTTCTGCCAATATAGAAAACCATTAACCACAGAGTTGGTTTTACAGTTCACGGAATGATTACCGGTGAGCTACTTCGGCCATTATATCTTCGCACATGTCCAAACCATCTCAATCTGGCCTCTCTAACTTTGTCTCCAAAACGTCTGACCTGTTACTGCCCTCCGATGTGCTCGTTCCTCATCCCGTCCATCCTCGTCTCTCCTAAAGAGACGCTCAGCATCTTTAACTCGGCCTCCTGTCTTTTGGTCAGAGCCACCGTCTCCAAACCAAACGACCCTGCTGGTCTCACTACCCTCCTGTAAACCTTCCTTTCGCTTTTGCTGCTTCTCTTTTGTCACAGATCACATTTAGAGTTCTTACTTTCAATCCTCCACTCTCGACTTTCCTCTTCACTCTCTGTCTCCTAACACGTTTCCCTCCTCTTGTTTGTCCACTAACAGTAGCCTGAGGAGAACCGCTAGCAGAGCGACCAGGACTACATGCACAGCAATACTCCAATACGACCCAAATAAAACGTCGCCATATAAACAGCAGTTTCTCATCACATCATTGGGGATAAGGTCATACTCAGACAACCATTTTCTCTGATTCTCGTCCGCCACAGAGCATGTGAACGATTCCATCATTTGCGAAGTTAAAAGACATGCGCATAAACTTTAAAAAGAAAACAACGTTTGGGGCGTTTTTCAGCTGTAATGGGGGCGTCATGCCGGACCGCAGTGAGCGCGAAGAGGAGCCGAGGCAGCTTTGGGTAGCGACCGAAAGCAGAAAGCGTCGGGAACGTCAGTTTGGATGTAGATAAGATCTGAAACGGTGCTAAAACGTGGATCTTTGACCTTTGAATCGTGTCAGGTGAGACTCTGCGTCAACGGATTCCCGGCCTGACGGATCTGAACCAGTTATCGATCAGATATCAGTGACTCCACGCCTTCGGAAGCCGCAGGCCCGGTCGGTGCGTCAGCCGTCACCTCAGAGTCAGGGTTCGTGTCTCCCTGTTGCCACACAGCTGGCAGTCTTCCCGCTTGTTTGAGGACTCACTTGGCTGCAGAGACGACAAAAGCTTCCAAAAGTTACTCAGGGGTCATAAAGTGGAGGAGGGGCTGTTGAAAAATGTGGGTTGAGAGTCCAAAGATGGATCTGGGATGGTTCCTGATCGTTACCTCCGTTACGCCAGTTAACCCAGTGTGGCTGGCTTAACCGGGGTACATTTTGGTAAAATCAGTACATGCCGCCAGTAGGGAGGATGATTCTGAATGTAATAATAATAATTGTCTGCTTGGGGCCACATTTACTAACACATTTTCCCTGTGAGGATCTCAGTGTGCAGAAGAAAGAAGGACAGAGGCAGTTTGAGGCCTCTCAAAGTCGGGGTAGCGGCTGAATTTCAAGGATTTTTTTGTCATCGAACCGGAGGAGAACAATTGTTCCTATGTCCAGGACCTGCTGTATTATAGGGATGCCTCATACACCCAATGTTCTACCCACACAAGCCTTAGAGCAGCGGTGTCAAACTCATTTTATTCTGGGGGCCACATGCAGCCCAGACAGACGAAGCGCGATTAATTGTGAACCGGGATTTTTTTTATATATACAGTAAATATATATATATTCAGAGGGTCTTTTAAAAATGCCCAAACTTCCAATAACACGGTGACGCAGGCTGGAGCAACATCACATTAAGGCTGAAAATTAAAAAGATCATGTGGGATGTGGGGCTATCATGAAGTATTCTGTAAAGGCCACCACAAGACATCGGAAGAAGAAGAACCACGCACACGTGCTCACTTGCACCATAGTAAGGAGTCTCCGGAGGACCTGACCTCCGACGAGCCGTCCGTCGAGAAACATCCAGTTTCAGGACGTGACCTCATCGGCCGGTATTCCCCGCCGCTATTGGCCAATCACCGCCCGCCCTCGGTTAGCCTCACCGCCGACGTCACCGTCGCCTCCCGCAGCTGTGTTTCTCACTACGTAAGCAGCAAACACGGCCGATAAGCCCTCGGCGTTGAGGTCAGTCCACCTGTCATTGCACAACCTCCCTTCATGCTCTGAATCCATCCCACAACTTCTCTTCCCCTTTATTCCACCTGACGTGTTTTTCCTCAAAACAGCCAAAGTGCTTCATGTTGAAATGATACGGTTTATAATAATGCGTATTTTTCAGTTTGAGGGAGTTTGTGTGTGCAGAGTATGATGTTTAGTTTTCGTTGGTGATATTTTGCGTGTCCGCAGGTGTTAACATGGGGAACAAATGCTTAAGTTTAAGGCTGATCTGGATCCTGAATCTGCATCAGTTTCACACGTGCATGTAACTCCAGAACCGATGGACGGACTTCATCTTAACTTGAATTCAGTAAAGGTGGACGTGCGCTATTCGACTCATTTTTTCTCCTCCCAGTCAGGACCTTCACTCTACTGCACGTTTTCTCCCCTGTGATAAGATTGTTGTGTGATTCCATGAAAACAACCAAAACAGCAAAGTGACGATGTTTCGATGTGCACAAACGTTCCACTGCTGTTCTGAATGTGAACGTTTGCCAGAACGTGTTAACATGTCGTATGCTTGTATTATTGATATGTGTTATTGGGGCTCGTTTCAGATTCTGTGAGTCAGTCGATCCACCACTTTGGCCCAACAGGAAGCCGGTGTGCCATGAGAGTTAGTGCAAAAATGCATTCTGAAGAGGATGAGCTCTAAATGTGATCACCCGTCCTGAAAGGATCTCCACATTCGCTCCATGCGCTGAACCTGAAGCACCACCGTGAGGTTTAGTTTCGGGGTTTGGCGAGAATCATCGAAGGTATCGGATGGATTAACACTAAATTCGGATATTCATGTGCCTGAAACGGAAACAGAGAGCTGATCTCTTGAAGGTTACCGAGTACCAAACCTTTAGCAGGTGACCAACCAACCCAAACATGACGAGCCGGGAATGAACCCAACCGCCAGAGACCTGCTCCACCGCTACAAACCAAGAGGAAAAAAAGAAGAATGAGGAATCATAAAGAACGCAAGGTAGAAGTGTAACTTCCTGTGAACAGAGACAGTAAAACGTTGACCTTTCCTCGCGTTTCGTCTTTGATTCTGTTCCATCCACGTTTATGGGATCGACACTGGAACGTTATGTCAAAGTTGTCTAGCTTGCTAACCGGCTAGCCCCATCTTGTAATACCACCTTGTACCTCTAGAGGCGATAGACAGACAGCTTTGCGTGGCGTCAGCGAAGACGTGGGAAAGCAATGAGTTCGCCATGTTTCACTGGCTCTCTTTCGCCTGATAAATGATCTCAAAATGTATCTTACAAAACCGACGTTAACTAAACCATTAGAGGCGAGCGGAAACGGACCTCTTGTGTTTTTGGGAATCCTGTTTTCTGGCTGTGCTGACCTGACTTCTCAACAGGGATCATCAAAGCTTGGTCATATCTGATGTGTGTGACCCTTTACCACACTCCTCCGTGGTCGCTGCATTATGTAACAAAGCTTCAGCACTTCAATAACAGATAAGGTGCGATGCTGCAGAGTCTTTATGGATTCAACAAAGGACTGGGCAGGTGTGGAGGTTGGACAACGTGAAAACAGTGTGGCTCTGCACGCCGGCGGAGAACTATTTCCTCAGATAAGGCCTCTGGAAAACAGGAACGCTCGGACGCTCCGTGGCGGCTCGCTGGCAGTAAATCATTGGCTGAAAAAGGAATTTCTAACAGCGGTAACAGTGTTATTGCTCAGAGCAACATGCACAGACCGCAGGTCAACGTGTTGTCAGCACCACGGCCCGGTGACGACCCGACGGCCAGATTCAGAACATCGCCGCATTTTTCCTTTAAAATTCAAACTTAGGCTTTCTCTGTTGTTAGATTTAGAGAGTAAAGTTGCAAATAATAATGTTAGAGGAAGAGAAACTGTAAGTTCACGACAAAAATGTTGCAATGTCACAGTAATAAAGATGTAATTTTACTAAAATATAGTCGGAACTTTACCTGTTTTTACGCGGAAACCAAAATGGCAGGTCCTTGGACGGCCTCCATCCCTCACAAGAACTGTCCCCGACATTTGGTCCTGCAAAAAACAGGCGATTTCCTGTATTTTCTTCTTCAGAATAAACACAGTTTACTGATGATGATGTGGTGCTGACGAACCAGAAGATGAAGAATTTCCCTGTTTGTGAAACCCGCGCTGAAGAACAACTTCACAGAGTTCTCCAGCAGCCTCACGACGGCGCAGATATGCGTCCTATGAAGGAACCCAACAAAACGATGTTTTCTTTTCCCATAAAATTATAACTTTATTCTTGTAACGTCTTGATTTTTTCTCTCATAATATTTTGAGTTTATTCTGGTACATTTCCGACGTTGTACTTCAAAAACACATTAAAAAAATCAGATCATTTTAGAAAATCTTCAGCAGCATTGAGAGCCGGTTTTATGTTCTATGTCAGAATCTGCAAACAAAAGTAAATAGAAACTGTAAATATTCTGGGTCGACAGTGAATTGTCAGTATTCGCCGTCATATGTGGATTCGACGCCGTGTTAATATTTGTGCGATCAGTAAACACGTCCTGGAAGTTACAAGAATATATTTACTGTGTCCTATCTGCCTTCATGCCTGTTCAGGTGGTGTATTCGAACTGGCCCTGTTAGAGCGCCGCCTGCTGGAGGCCTCGTGTTTTTGCTTTGTGCGACGGGAAGCTGCTGTAGTCGCGAAGATCCTGGGTATCGTCCACATACTGAAACACTTAATGAAGGCACAGCAGGTGTCAGGGAAGGTTTTAATGGTTCTGATTGGCTGCCGAGGCCGTTTAAACTGCCGCTACTGAACACAGAAGATATTAGAGTATTAAAAACACTTTGACTTGTGACTTCATGTCCTTCATTACGGGACAGGATTGAATTATTGACGTTCTTGTATCCACTTCAGATATTCCACAAAGCTGTCAGCGATGAGCTGCGTCATTAATGTTTTCCTGCGTTTTCATTTGGCTCACACGGTTTTTCAAACGTGTCTTTTCTTTTGGCACTTCGAGCGCCACAAGTGAATCTAGTTAATTACACGAAATTGGGGGATGTAAACAGCACAGCAGGAAGAAATAAGTGCTGCTGACTTTGGGCTCAACTGTCCCTTTAAATGTGAGTAAAGAACCTCAACCTTTGTGGAGAGTCGCTTCTTGTTTTTGTTGATTCCTGACGTCTCCCATCTGACCTTTCACCTCGTTATCACCTGTTTTCTCGTGGAATCCATGCAGTTTAACTTAAAGGGGGGGGGGTCACAGAATCATTCGACGGTCGTCATGCACGAGTCCGAGGTGCAAACTGAGTTTCTGTCACGCCGACGGAGGTCCGTGCTGTTTGTGGTTCTGGCCTCGTTCGTGGAAGCCTCCAGTGAAAACAGAGACAGTGTCAAAAACAAGTCTGTGATAATTAACTTGTGTTCCCGTCAGTATCTTCCCGTCTTACACAACAGGCGCAGTGAAACATGGGGCCTCGTGTCGCTGCAGCTAATTTCAGCCACGTCTCTCTCATCAACTTACGTCACTTATCATTGACTCTTTTTCATTCCAATGACGCACTTTACATCATTAAATTAGGTTTTTAAAAAGGCTCAGTCAATGCTCGTTAAATTCATACAGATTTGATGATAAAAAATCAATTATTAAACATTCTTATATCAGAAAGGTACTTTATCTGGACTTTAATGGCTCTAAGTCGGGACATATCACATCTGTGACATCCATCAGTAAACATAATGACGTTAATAAATGTCAACCGGAGTTTTTATTTGGCGAAATGACAAATAAATGACAAATGAAAAGTCAGATGAAACACTGTGATTTATACATATAATGTGAACATCGTCAGCACCGAGCTTTTGTTTACTAGAGCTATATTGGGTCTCTCTTCAGTAATAACCAAATCAACTGATGATAGCGAGAGTTTGGCTTCGACATGCTCGACATTAAAGTGTCCGAAACGACACTGATCGGCTCTCTGCTTCAGATTCTCTACTTGCTCAAATAAAAAGGAACGTTTCGTGAGTCATTTGACTCGTCATTCATCATGAACAGACTGTTATAATGAAGAGCTTTGAATATTAAAGTCATGTTATGGCAACAGATAGCATTGTGACGGAAGGAGCTGATTATAAAAAAAGGGCGTATCTCACCAATAAATTCCCTCCCGTGTCCGTGGTTTTATTTCTAATGTGACGACTCAACGAGGCAGCTCTTAAACCTTTAACATGACACAGCAGATTTAACCACTGCCGTTACATCTCATTACTGTCCCGTAATGAAGGACGTGAGGTCACAAATCCAGGTAGTTTTTAGTAACCAAATATCTTCTGTGTTCAGTAGCGGCAGTTTAAACGGCCTCAGCAGCCAATTAGAAACATTAAAACCATCACTGACACCTGCTGTGCCTTCATTGGTCTTTCAGTATGTGGACGATACATCTTCAAATTGAATCTTCTAATTTATACTCCAGGGAAAAGCTGTTTTTGTGCATCACCAGCATGTACGTATGTTACTGTGAGGGGACGATGAACATGAGTATTGCCGTTAATTAGGCCTGCGGCCCTTCTCTTGATGGGTTTCTATCATTTTGCATCTGTACACCACCACTGTGGATCCGAAATAAAACAGTCAAGATGTGATTGCAGTTTGATTTCAGAGGTTTACTTTTACGAATTACAGCCACTTACAGAAAAGGAATATTCCAGACAGTCACCTGATGTCAGAGCTGTGAGAGCAGCTTTTCGGTTCCTGAAGCCAAAACTGAGGGCAGAAAGATCCACAATCAAGCAGCAGCTGAAGGCCCGAAAAAGCATCTCCAGGCGGGAAACTTCAAACAGGAGTTTGATCGACTCCAGACTTCAGGCAGTCATTGGCTACTACAGTTATATTTACAATTAAGTTACTTTGTCCAAATACTTTTGAGCCCCTGAAGATGGACGTACTAATGGAGGACATGAATGTATATCTCAAAGAGCCTTTGTCAGGATTAGAATGAATGAAAAGGGAGTTACCGTGGTGATCGCTGACTGACTGTCTTTCTTCCTATTACAGCCTCAGTTCTTTGTGTCATCGATGTTTTCACATTACTTCTCAGGTACCGTATGTACCACTTATCACGGGACTGATGTGGACCTAAACACATCGGAGAAAAAAACCCTGAACCGTCACCCCAGAAGTCAGGTCGTTATTGTGTTAACTGTGTTCCGCAGGAGCAAAGAAAAGCCTCGTCCAACCCTCGACTGTGTGGCGATGGCACAATTCTTTCATTAAATAAGAACCAGGTGAAACAGATTCACTACTTTAAATGCCTTTATTGTTGACTCATCGCAACAAAGCAGAACCAAGAGGTACAAAGAGATAACAGAGTACAAAAATAAATTAAGGCAACGACAAAAAAAAAAGCAAAAAAAACCCCAACAGGAACAGAAAATCTAAAGCCCCTGTTTGTGGGAGTCAGACAAAACTGGAGCTGAGTTAAAACAGGACTCACTTGTTCATTTGCCATGACAATATGATGTGTGTCCAGAATAAGTTATTATTAAATAGGAGAAGTCAGACATCACAGTTTAAAGCACAGACCTGCTATGACAGCATGTGAAAGTATTTCCTTATTCAAATTAGTGGGCTCGTTCAGTGAAACAGGAACGGCGAGCACACTGAGGAACGTTACATAGTTAATCTCCACGTCGACAGGAAGGAGTTTCAGAATAAAACTTTGAAAAAGAGGGAATTTGTAGCCAATGGACAACGAGTAGAATACAAAAAAAATCTACCAAAGTATGAATAATTATCATGAGAATAAAGTAGTCCTCACCACAGATAAGCTGCTTTTTTTTTAATCAAAATAACAAGCTCCTAACGTGTCTGTCTAGAATTATTCACAGTCTCTCACATGTAGAATTTTTATATTCGAGCACTAGTTTTCGTTGCTCTAGGATTACTAAAATTCAGTCCTCCAGCTGTTCTGGCATTACAAACATTCTGCGTCACAGTTTCTGACGTGCTGTTCTTTTTCATGTTTACATCTGCGCCACCCTTCGGCGCAGGAGCTCCAGCTGCCGGGCCACCTCGTCGGGCAGGTCGGCGTTCACCTGCGTGGCGAAATACTTCCTCACTTCTTCCACCTCCCTCTGCCAGAAGTCCCGATCCAGGGAGAACAACTCATTGAGGTCCACGTCCTGCAGGCCCTGCAGGTTCAGGGAGTCATGGCGGGGCAGGTAGCCCACAGCAGAGGGGGTGGCACCAGCCTCGCCATTCACCCGCCGGAACATCCAGTCCAGCACGCGTATGTTGTCACCGAACCCGGGCCAGAGGAATCCGCCGGTGGGGCTCTTGCGGAACCAGTTGACATGAAAGATCTTGGGGAGCCTGGCACTGGGGCGGTCGGCCACGCTCAGCCAGTGAGAGAGGTACTGTCCGAAGTTGTAGCCGAAGAAGGGGCGCATGGCGAAGGGGTCGTGCATGATCACCTTGCCTGAAGACCGAAAGGGAACGCAGAGGAGAGAGAAGTTGTAAGTACCTGTTCGATAGCTTGTGGGACATAATTCCGTCATTACTTCTTAGTAGGGTCGTGTGAAGTCCAATAAATGTCCAATTAATGAAAAGGTTTTGTATATGTATCATGGTATATTATGTATAAATATGGCGGTCAAACTAAAAGAAAGGTGCCCAAGATTGGACCCTCACCTTTGTGTTCAGCTGCAGCCGTGGCCTCGGACCTCATGGCAGCTCCAACAAACACGCCGTGCTGCCAGTCGAAAGCCTCATATACCAGAGGGACACCTGAAAGGAAGCACGGTCAAACGTTAGATTCCTTTGGTGCTCTCCTCCTTCACCTCTGACCCCATCGTCTGTTGCCTTTGTCCGTTTCACTCATGCCACCAGTGTTGTGGCTCCCCCAGGTGTTCCACCCCGTTCCGGCTCACCTTCAGGCCTGCGCCCTCCGAAGATGATGGCCTCAATGGGAACTCCCTCCGGGGATTCCCAGAGGGGATCCATGATGGGACACTGATTGGCCGGAGTGCAGAAGCGAGAGTTGGGGTGAGCGCAGGGTTCCCCTGGGGAACGAGAGAAATGACAGTTATGTTTTATTTATATAAGGTCTTGTTTTTCCATAATGTTTTGTCTTTGTATGAGTTTGGTCGCTCTGTATAGGTGGAATGTGTGACGTATATCATTGTTGGTTTGCTGAGGTTGTCAGGTAGTGACGACCCGGGTTGGCGGACAGCCCCAACTGCCAACCCAGAGAGTCAGTAAGTGACAACTCTGGGATAACACTCAACAGCTTGCAGTCAAGACTATTTGATTTTGGAAATGTAAGTTACTGCTAAACACTGTCTGAAAAGCTTTTTGATTTATAATTTTAGTCTTAGAACCTTTGATTGCAGAATGGCGAATGACCTTAAATTAAGAACAAGAAAATACTCTTACCATCTTGTGAGCTCCACAGTTTGTTCTTCCAGGAGGTAATGGTGACTCCCTCAGGCAATGATTGGTCCATGCCCTCCCAGTACACGCCACCGTCGCTGGTCTCAGCAACATTGGTGAAAACTGTGTTTTTGATGATGGTCTCCATGGCGTTGGGGTTGGTTTTGGCTGAGGTGCCGGGCGCCACTCCGAAAAAGCCGTTCTCAGGGTTGATGGCACGCAGATTGCCTAGTGGCAGGGAACAAAGAGGGAGTAATGAACAAGAGATTTCTTCGCTTGCATTATCGTCCGATCGGCTGAACTTCAGGAAGTCTCGTGTCCCTCACCTTGCGCATCAAACTTCATCCAGGCGATGTCGTCGCCCACACACTCGACCTTCCAGCCTGGCAGCGTGGGGCAAAGCATGGCCAGATTTGTCTTCCCGCAGGCGCTGGGGAAGGCCGCTGCCATGTACTTCTTTTCTCCAGCAGGATTGGTGACGCCCAGGATCTGAGAAACATTGGAGAGGATGTTATGAGTGGGTAGAGAGGCTCTTAACTAATACAGTAAATATTATCACTGCGATAGCTTACCAGCATGTGTTCTGCCAGCCAGCCCTCCTCCTTGGCGATACGTGAGGCAATGCGCAGAGCAAAGCACTTCTTCCCCAGCAGGGAGTTTCCTCCATAACCACTACCAAAGGAAACGACCTGCCTACGGTCCGGGATGTGGGCAATTAGCGTCTGCTCTGGGTTACAGGGCCAGCTGTTCACCACGGGTTCTGAAAACGAAAGTATTAAAACATTATTTATACTCTAAACTAGCAACCAGTAGGAGGTATCAGTAGTGATTGCTTTAATGTGGCTAAACGTAAAACCAACTGACGTACCTTTGAGCGGCAGAGGACATCCAACGGAGTGCAGACAGCGGACAAAGTCGTCCGTTCCCAGAACGGAGAGCACGGCGTTGCCCATGCGGGTCATCACTCTCATACTGGCCACCACGTAGGGGGAGTCGGTCAGCTCCACTCCGATCTTGGCGAGGGGGGACCCCACCGGGCCCATGCTGAAGGGAATCACATACATGGTCCGGCCTGAGGGCAGAGAGACAGAGGTGTCACCATCTCGATGTCGATGAGTCGGAACGTTCAGCTACATTATCCCGTCTATTAGAGTGCGATAGCTGATTACATGTTGCTATGCAGGATATTCCGTCTCGATAAAGCTGAAGAGGTCAGGCGTCGCGCTCTCTGCGATACCTTTCATGCAGCCGGGGAAGCGCTGAGCCACGGCTTTGTCAAACTCTTCCGGGGACATCCAGCGTCCCAGTTGGCTGACTTCACCGCCCAGAGGTGTGGGCACCGTGTCCCTCTGTTCCCGGGTCACAATTACAGTCTTACTCTCAACACGAGCAACATCCCTCGGGTCGGTCCTGGCCAACCAGCTGCAGGTTGTGGAAGGAGTAAGAAGAATATTAGGGGCTTTTCTATGATGCTGCTTTGTTTTAAAATCCCCCCTTAAAAACTCTTTTTACTCTACTCCTTTAGCTCCACAAGGTTGTGGATGATTGTGCACTGCCCTGTCGCTGCTCCCCATCTCCATCCAACTGGTAAACGCGTCTACTATACACTGCACAGTGACAGGGTTGGCAAATATTGGACTAATCTATCCATGCATGTTTGAACCAGACACAGATTCCCAGGAAGAAGACGAAGATCATCCAATAAGTTTTGATTCTGGACTGTCACTGGTGGATCGCAGAACCAGGAACTCGGAGCATGATGGGTGTTGTCATGGGTCATGACTTCCAATGGAGGGAATTTCTAACATTTGTTATTGGAAGACTCCGTGCCTAAGAGGCTTTTGCCCGGTTGTTTCAGGAGGATGAACAAAAACAATTCCTGTGTTTATCTCACCTGAAAAAAATGCTGCCGGAGCCTATATTTGCTTGACGGCTGTTACGAAACTGACTGGTTTGTCAGGATATCAACCATTTCCAGGTGACTTGTTTCTGCTGGGTGCCAGCAGAAACACATTGTCTTTTGATAAAAACATGAAAACACGAGGCACCCTGCCAGCCACACGTTACCATAGCAACTTCAGCTGTGACTGCTGGGGCCTCAAAGTGCTGTTATTGTAAATCGGCTGGCTCAGAGGGCTTTTATCGTTTAACACGACGACATGGCATCTAATACAGTCTAAAGTTTCAGATATAAAGATGCTATGTTTATAGCCAGAAAACCACCTGAAAAATTAAAAAAAACAAAACGTAAATGTACACCCAACCAACGTACCAGTTCTCGTATTTTCTGAGCCTCTTGATCATCCCCTGCTCCTCCAGCTGGGTCAGGATGGTGCGGTTCTCCTCGTCGGAGCCGTCGCAGATGTGGAGGGAGTCCGGCTGACACAGACTCACGCTGGATTCCACAAACTCCTTGACGGCCGGACCGAGGGCACTGAGATCGCCCTGCAGGATCCGCGGGCTGCTCTGGTTCTGGGCCTGGAGCTGAGGAGGCATGGCTGAGGGGTGTGCAGATAGAGAGAAAAAGAGCTGGTAGACAGAGACGGAAAGGTGTAGGAATGGACTAATGAGCACAGGGAGGCGAGAAATGAGCAAAGGAGAAGGAGGAAGGAGATGAAGAGTAAAGGAAAGTGTGGGGTAATGAAGGAGAAAAGAAGGACGAAATGGAAATAAATATGGGAAAGATCAAGAAGAAAGGCGTTTAGAATGCAAATCTCTTCTCAAATTTAGTTTTTCAAGTTATCAGAATCAGACTCAGAATCCTTTTTATTGTCATTGTACAAGTGTACAACCAAACTATACCAGCAACCGAGTATGACAAACAACATACACTAAAAATAAAAAGTACGAGCAGCAATACTTAAATATAAAAATATAAAGTAAAAATAAAGTCATTATATATCCTTCAGTTAATTTCTTTGTCCGTCCTAATTTCAGGGACCTGCTGCAGAGCTGCTGGGACTGA
>KV751353.1:7257053-7270622 GCA_001698575.1 Mola mola
CTCCGTCTCCAGGAGAGCTGAGCACAGGTTCTCCTTCTTGCTTCAGCTCTCTCACCGTGGGGAAAGTTTGCTCTTTTTATTCCTTGGGGTGTCCCGCAGGAGGAGGCAGGAGGAGGTGAGGGGGAGGCTAATCCCTCCAGCTCATTTGCATGAACCTGCCCATCTGAGAAGCTGGGGCAGCTTGTTTATCATTAACGTGGTCTTCAGGTAACCGGTTCCGTCCGCCCTCTGGCTGAGATCCCGACGGAGCGTCACACCAGCACCGCCACCATCCGCACCACAGGAGGAGCGAAGCAGGGCAATCGCGCCTGGATGTACTTGGCAGCTGATCTTGTTTGCTCACTTGAGCTATTGTGCTAGTTTCCATCCCGGTAAACGTGTTTGGTTTATTTCCTTTATTCCTTTATTCCACCTGCAAAGTGGCTCAAATATGTGACACTAAATGCGTCACCTCTAATGGGTTTCTTCATTTTTCATTCTTTTTGATTGTTCATCGGCTCAGGTACGAGGATCCCAGATTCACCGCTGAAAAATAAAATAGGATTCTCCATGTGTGTGTGTGTGTGTGTGTGTGTGTGTGTGTGTCCTCTTTTTGTGCAAACCTCTTGTCCTCCTGCCGGTGAACTCTGACCCACATTACCAAGCGATGTTAAGTTCAGGGCTGGATGCCGTCAGGCCAGCGTGTGACGCAGGCAGCACCTCAGCTGGCCTACTTTTTATTGGCCGAGGGACGGGGGCTCACCCCGGTGAGGGTCAAAGGTCAGCCAGGTGGAACGAGCGCGTGTGTGAAAGCAGCAGTCTGAAGCAATGTGTGAACAAAGACACAGCACCGTTTAAAAGATAAAGGTGCTGAGAGATGTGGTGGTAAAGCTACAAGGATTCATAGTTTAAGCTGTCGTAACTGCAGTAAAATCAGTTTTTAATGATCAGACTGTGGCCTGATTACAGTGGAGGAGGTTCCTTATGGCATGCAAAAAAATGTGTTGAGTAAGAAAGGTCTCATTTTAGTTTGATGGAAAAGGCTTTAAAAATGTCATCGACATCTAAATCACTAGAAGAGAAAATCAATGATTTTGGAGGTAAAATTTACTCCTAAAAACCCGGAAGTATTCAGTTGTAACCACAATGATAATTTTGTGGTTAAAAAAAAGGATCTTACTGACTTGATTTGAATTAAAAAAGAGGGGGAAAAAAAGTTTGATTCTACAAGAAAAAAAGTGATAATTTTATAAACCGAACAGGCACGTCCTCGGACAGCCTACGAAAGGAGGCGATTTCAGAATAAATAGTTTCTTGCAATCTTTCGTGATGGTTCAACTCTTTCTCATAACATTTTCACTTTTGTCTTGTAAATTCATCACTTTATTCTCAAAGTCTCGGAATTCTTATCTCACCGTAGCCCTAAAACTTTGTCTCAAACTGCAGTAAGTGCATCTAAAAATATTTTAATATTGTGATTTTTTTCATCAGTTTTAATATATATGTATATAGAAACTCATTGCTCTCTTGGGTTTTTGTAATTATTGCCCTCAATAAACAAAAAAAAAACAAACAAAACACATATTAAAAACTTCAAAATATTTTACTGTAGTTGTATAAAACATGATCATTGAAATTAAAACCAACAACTTGAATTATGTCAATATGAAAAAACTGAACTTTTATGCAATATTCAAATTTTTTGGGAACTAGTAGCTGCTGATGTAACTCCAGGAGAGAGAGAGATCGTCTTACTAGTACCGACAGTTGCAGTATTAATTGTGTATAGGACCACAGTGGTACCATTAGTGGTGGTACTGTGGTCGCAGTAGGAGTAGCTGCAGATGCTGAGCTAATTGGCTCTCAGGATTTTGTCTTCCTTTCTGTGTTGTCATGCTTTTAAACGCTGAGCAGGCGGACCAGAAAGGGCCTCGTCACGCCGTCAGACGTACCCGCCAGTGTCTCAGTCATGTGACCTCTTGGGTGTAATTTTAGGCACAAAAATGAATTTGTTAGGTTTAGGATACATAACTTTCATAACTTTTGTAGGGGAAGAAGGAGAAAACTGCAGGATAATGACACTTACGTAACACCCTCTGCTCCAGTGTTTTAGGAACAATACTGTCAGATGTGCAGCACCGTGTCAGCAGTCATGAAAAACACCCCAAGGATCTTTAACCTGGCTCTTGTTTGTACCACAAGAGTGAAAAGCTCCAGGTTCTCGGAACAGGCGGTAATTAGAGTAGATCCTGGTAGCAACAATACATGAGCGTATGTGTTAGACTGAAAATAGCACGAAACCTGTATATATAATACAGTGTCAACGGAAGAAATGCTGAAAATAAATAAAAATTTTATATGTCAGAGGGCCATAACAAAAGTAGCGAAGTGTGCCAGAAATTAATTTGCCAACTTCAGTGTTTGTATTTTATCCAGCACTTGTGGTAGAAACAAGTCAGTATATCCGTCTTTAAAAAGGAAAGCAGATTTGTTCCGTGTTCTTGCTGTCTGAATGATGGAGAAAATGAGTTTAATTTCCAGCAGCTACAGTACCTCGTTCAGTAACGTATGGGAATGAATGTTGGAGGCCTGGTTGTGGATGACAGCACGTGTCGCGGGACAAAACGTCCTCTGACTGGACTCTGTCGTCTGTGCATAACGTGAGCTTTCATATTTGAAATTCCCACTTGAGAACCGGCGCGGTGAGATAAGCAATCCTCGATGTTCCTGATGCATGTGGGTTTGCAGCTGGCGTGTCTCTGTCGAAGTGACTTATCAGGCGTCCATGAACGCTAAAAAAAACAACCCTTATATGTATCATCCTGTGCATGTTAAATATCATGAGCTGTTACAAAAAACTGAGTCGGTTATTTGGTACATTTGCAAGAACAAGTATTTCAGTCTTCACATCAGTGTCGTTCTCGCTGCTCTGGCAGCTAAAAGCTGGAATTGTTGAGCAGGCAGGGATTAATATTAAAGAAGTTGGAATCACGGAAGAGGGCAACAGGTGCGGATGGACTCATCTCATTCCAAACACGCATAACAGAGGTTAAAGTACTAAGTACACTGATGTACAAGCATGTGCCTGATAACAATGAAGCATTTTCTGTGTGTGTGTGTGTGTGTGTGTGTGGCGAGGGACGATCATCATTGTACCTAAAATCAGATTTAAAACAGGAGACGTTTTTTTTTTTTACATTAGCTCCATCCTAGTGACTTATTTTACATCTTTAACATACCTGAAGCTGATGTTACCTTTTCCTTCGTCCCGTAAATTCAATGGTGGATAACAATGTTGCGTTCTTTAAAAACGTAAAGTCGAAGACAGGTTCAGTCAGTGGTTTTCTGACGAGTTATCTTCATTGTTTTGAGTGAGAAAACAAGGCATGGGCCCTAACTAGACGCTCAGGAGGCCCCTCCAACCGGCTGCCCTTTAGACAACTAATAAACAAATCCTTAGTGAGAACAGCCATGTAAATGGTAGAATTATAAACGAAAACATAGACATAATTGCAGTGCCGTCCTCCCTCTTCTTAATGTTGGACGTTGTATTTTAACTGATGGAAAAGAAATATGTACAGTTTTAACGTACTTTTTGCGCAAGCAGGCCACCCTTTTGACAATCTGCACATGAAAAATAGGGACATTGCAGGTAATGAGGGGTTCTATATGAGCATAAAGTGCTCATCTGCCTTTTTAAGCCCTTTCACTTTTCCCTTACTCCCCTCACCATCAGTGAAGTGAGCGCTCTGTCTTCTGTAAATACATGGAATCTTTTCCAGAAGCTTTCTTCCCCCCTGATTGCAGAATATATTGCCCATATTTTTAATCTATCCATTTTATCTGGTATAGTACTACCATAGTACTCTATGTAAAAGTCATGATGAAAATGACCTCCTATAATCAACAACAGTCACTCTATTCCTTAATCTTATCAGTACGACATAAGTTTTAAATGACACTGTATCCCCCCTAGGTAAAAAGCAACACTGTGCTGCCCTTTTCATTGATTTACCCAACGCGTTTGATTCAGTGGATCATCTCAACCTTTTACAAGTATTTTCTTCTATTGGATTTGATTCTGCTGCCTATGGCCGGTTGAAAAACTACCTTTCTGACAGGTGTCAGTGTGTCATTGTGGGACATGTAAAATCTTTCATATTTCAAAGGGTGTTCCCCAAGGCTCTACTTTGGGTCCCATATTGTTTACCTTGTATATTAATAATGTGCCAAATTCCTTGAGAACCTATAATGTCAAGAATGTCAATCCTTACTCCTTACTGTTTATCGCACTCTTTACAAGATTCCATTCTCCTTTGATGGCCTGCAAAAATCACTGTTTAATCCATAATCTGGTAGTAAATCCTGAGAAGATCAAATGTGTTATTTCAAGAGAAAGAGATCTGAATTATAATGATCTTAAGTTGTGCAGTTTAAATGGCACATCTATCCAACGTATTCCCATTTACACATATCTTGGAATTTGTGTCTTTTGTGTATTTGTGAATTTGTTAGACTTATTGAGGCTCTTTTCCTTTCGGTTGCAGATTTTGGGGACATAATTTGATTTTCACTGTATCGCTCAGCTCTTAGATTTACGAATGCATCTTCCATTGCCTTCTCTATAATAATGTTGGTTGGGCCTCCCTCAGTGTGAGGAAGGATCAGCATTGTTTATTGTTTATTAACGAACCCCTGAATGGGACGTCACCACCCTACAACCTAACACTGTTTAATGCTTACGGTCCCTTGTGTCTCCACAGACCTCCGGAAAGCTGCTCTGCCGTTGCCTGCAGGTTTGACGCCTGTCCTGGGTTCTTACGTCCGCCCTGCGTCCTCCCTCCAGGCTCTGGTTCGTGAGGACGGTCTCGGTGTGACCAGTCCGTCCTCATTCCTTCATCTCTTCTCTACTGAGCGGATGTTTCACACCCAGGCAGGTGACCACCCTGAGGTGATCACGTGACTTCTTAACTAACTTTACTAACGTTTTACAGTGAAGTGAATTCTTGAACAGGTCGCAACCTGGATGTGAAATTAGCTTGAGAGGGGAGTAAAGAGTCAACGACAGCCAACAAGAGCCGATGTGTTTGATCAGAGCGCCACCTCGTGTCTCTCTGAGATATTGCAATCCAGTCGACAGTTGCTGCACAGAGATGCAGACAAAATACTTCAGATTTTACGATAATGTGTAGCTGTGCTGCCCCCCAGAAATTGCATCAATGCTTATATTATAAAAAGCATTTTATACAAGCCATTTGAGTCAACTGAGCATGTCACCAAGGGTAGAGATGCTCGTGATGGGCACAAGAATGATCAGCGGCACACCAAAGTGCTCCTCCCCCTGTTAGACGTGGCCCCTGTGAGCGCCTCGTGCCTCTACTGAACGTCTACACTGGAAAAGAGGGACTCTCTACATTTCAAGGCGTCTGGCGCCTCATGCAGCAATAAATGCAGGTCCCATCCATAGAAATAAAGCGTTAAAATGTAGGGCCGCCCCCGAAGCTGCTTCCAAGGCTCCCTCTAAGATCAGGTTTGGCCCTGGAAGCAAAACTTACCGAAATGACAAATACAATCACACGTCATGGTTCTGCATACAGTGTCTTTGTGCCCTGGGTGCTTTGTCATTCTACACACAAGACAGTGACTTAGATTATAATACCTAATTACAGCCGAAACAAAGTCTTTGGAGAAAACTGAACATTTTGTGGTTGAATAACAAAAACAAAAGAACACTGACACATGGGGCAGTCGGGAGGGAATGAAAAGTCAAACGTAAGGAGGTGACTGAGGGACGGGGAGGCAGGAGGAGAAGACTGGGACGAGGAGGAGAGGCTCAGGAGTTGGGAGTGAGTATATTGCATATGAACAAATGATTTCAACTTAAAAATCAAATGTGTGGCATCCACCCATGTGCACATGTGGAAAAACTCATATTTTAAAAAGTGAGCGTCAGTTTTTTCTTTACATTCCTGAAGGGTTACAAAAACACGGATAATTCATGAATTAATCCTCTGGCGACAAAGCGTCAATTATGGTATGGAACGTCATGATAAATGCATTAAATTATTGCTGAGATGGTTCCACCTGGCACTTGGAGTCTACTGGCCGTCCAACTCCTCCGTCCCACCGTCACCTCATCACCAAGCAGATACGTGTTAGGGAAATCCATCTCCATGACAACGGTAAACAGGTCTGTCAGTGTGAGTTACCCACAAGTGAAACATTAGCCAAACGGAGCGAAAGAAACATCACACACCGGTCAGGACAGATGGATTCACAGCGAACATCTGAACCCACCAACTTTGTCCATCAGGATGAAATCTGGTAAATCTGTCTCTTCTTCTCTAGCATTGGTAGGGCTGGTTGGGGTGCAGGTCATCATTATTAGGTTGTATTTAAATAAGCTGGAGAAATTCTGGACAAGTGATTCTGTTCTTTGATAGGATACTGCTAATGTTAAAGTTGTTTTATCATGATCTTGTTATTTTTCACTCCTATTCAGTATTTCTGCTTCTTCTTGCTGTGAATGTTATTGTGTTTTCAGATGCACGTTTCTCCAAACTTTGACAATATGGAGGTTTTCTGTCTTTCAGACTAATTTCAGGAAAGACAATCCACCTATTATCCTGATAGCATTCGTTAATTCATTAATGCTGCAAATTGAAGTAGCAGCATCTCCCTTCCTTTCAATCAAGATACCACAAAGCTTAAACTTAGCGTGTGTGTGTGCGTGCGCGTTTGTGTAGGAAGGCGCACGTGAACGTTGAGAAGGATTCGGCTCGAGTCTGGCCCAACAAGTGGGGCTTCCTGACCGGCGCCCACGAGGAGGTAAACATGCAAACAAACAGGCATGAGATCACGAGCCAATCACAGAAAGCGGTGACATACATGCTGTATATCTCCGTATTCCAGTACGAGAAGGAGAGCGTGAAGCTGAAGCAGACGGCCGGAGTGAAGGTTCCCTGTCAGGCACAGACTAAACCTCAAACACCAGAGAAGGAAATCCAAGTAATGCTCTCTAACTATCACAGATATCCAACTGTGTTAATCTTGAAGAGAACCTCTTGTGCCGCAGGCTGCTGAAAGAACAAACAACCGTACACGATGAATAAAATCACAAAACACCATGACAACCAGTTCATTCCGGAGGTCTGAGCCTGGTTATTAGACAGAAATAAAGTAATGAACAAGGGAGACGTGCGAAACATGTGGTGCTTTCAGAAGTTACAAGAACCAGTGATTAATGGAAGGCAACGTTGTACATACAAACAACAGTGTCGTGTAGTGTCACGCACATATTGACATTTCACATGATACTGAACGCACATGATTTGACATTGTGCACGATGTTAATGTTGCACAGGACTGATATTGTCAGTTTTTTTTTTATGTAAAGGCTCTTTGACATGAAGTTGTTCCACCTGTGTTGTTGGACTGTCATTCATTGAAACGCTGAATTTGTCAAACTGAATTACAGTAAACAGCCCTTTACGTGATTTCCTTCATGAGGTGCAGCAACGATCACTCAGAGTACATTTAAATCTTACTTTTTACTTGCATCGGAGTACCTATTCAGACTAGTGATTCTACTCGTAACAGTACTCGTCACCTCTGTTATCTCGGATTCTTCCCTCCAGGTGAGCCCATCTCCTCCTGTCCCTCAGACAAGTCAGGCCTTCATTGGCTGGCGCTCAGGTCATCGGCTGGAAAAGTATGGCACAGTGCGTTACGGGAGACGTAGTTTTCTGAGGGAGCTGGGATGGCCTGCTGAGACTTGTATCTGACTGGAAAACCGCTGTCTGTAAATGCAGTAGAGCACCAACTATAATACAGAGAGCTCCTGACTACTGAAGCTGGTGTGGAGATAATTAATAAACACGCAAATTAAATCAAAGATTGTACTTTTTGGGTTTTTTTTAAAGTTCATTGTGTCGTTCGTCTTTTTTAGAATCCACACAATTGGTATCCTCACTTTGTATTATAGCTATTACTGTCATATTGGTAATTTTAAGTTCCTAATATGAGGTACGTTATGAGGGCACAGACTCGCGACAAACATTAATATAATATGAAGCAGGCTGATTTAGTAGAATTGTTGCAGATTTCACATATCTCAAATACTACTCGAGTTAGATCCAGTAGAAAACCATCGTTAGTGAATGAAAAAAAACAGAAATGAATGAAAATCAGAGGGGAAAAGAAAAATATAAATGTAACAAAAAGCTTGAAAAAAAGCACGGATCCAGTATTTAATCCAGATGACCAACAAAATCGAATCAATTGGTCCTTAAGCCATTTCCCATCCGTCCGGACAATCAAAATTCATCGTCCGTAAGTTATTCTGTTCACAAACCAATAAACAAACACAGTTAAAAACATATTCTCTGTTCCTTGGTGGAAAAAATAAAAAAAAAGATTAATAATCAAAGATAAGTTAATTGAAATGTCTATTCAACAGATCAGACATTTTATTGATGAACGAAGCTCATTTTGTATTAATACATTGTAATGTATTTTTTAAACTCTTCAAATTATTTTGCTCTTATTAAATCTGCATCTATGCATTAAAAAGTTGGCCAACATTAAAGGGGACTTATATGATATTTGATGTTTTTTATGGCTCATCAAGGAAAACCTAAACCTAATGTTTGAACTTAATTAAAGTGCTTGAAATGCTTTTCCTCTCAAGCAGCTTTGGAAAGCTGCTCGCCAAGATTAGTGTGATTCCATACAGCTGAAAAAGAAATGTTCTTAAGATTCAATGTCTAAGTTAAAAAAAATAGTTGTTTTTCTCAATTTCTAAAAAGACTCAGGATACAACTAAAAAAATTGCATTTCCTGTTGAAAATGGCACGAAAGCTGCTGAATTGCTGAAACTAAAACACAACCTTTCATTGAAGAAATTCAAAGGTCACGGTAGCCTAGCAACAACAACAGTAATAATAATGTGAGCGTGGATTACAGTTGGTGGGGATTATTTTTTAGCACACAGAAGAGCCGAACAACACCAGCCAAGGAAGTAATTTGAATTAAACCGTACCTACAACAAGGCAAGCAGGCCCGTGATTCCAGGTTTCCTTCAAATAAAATCAGTGTCCTTTATTACAAAATACTTAAACACACAAAAAAGAGTGAAAACTTACTAGAACCCACCACCCAGGACATCAGGATCACCACGTTCGGCTCTGAGAAACTGAAACGGGAAAAAGAAACTATTCAAATAGCTGGCAGCCACCAAGTTGTGAACCAGCGGGTGAGACGGCCAAGTTGCCAGAAACTAAACACCTTGACAAAATAATCAAGTTTACCAGAACCAATAACAGAATAAACAATACGAAACTCCTATACAATCAGTTCAAATAAAGAAAAACTAAAACTATTGCAAAAGATAGACAAAAACCTAAATAGCTTGGTTAAGTGGTTAAGTGTTTATCACAGATAAACACTTAACCAAGACCAAATATCATTTCAAAGAATAACGAAAAACAGGAAAAGCCCTGGTCAACCTGTCTTTGGGTCAACAGGCAGAGAGAGAGGTCAAGAGTTCCCGATGGCTGTGGTAGAAACGTTGAGGCCGTGCACCTGGATCGAGCAGCAGCGTTTCTGCACCTCTCAAGGTGCTTTGATATTATGTGCAGAAAGTGTCACAGAGAGGAAACTACATCGGCATGAGGGATTTATTTAATGTGCAGGAGGAAATCTAAAGGGATGGGATTGGCCACAAAGCTTAACTGCACTGTCACCCTGCTACAATAATAACAATAACAACAGATGGAAAAACAATAGTGTGGATGCAGCATTCATAATATGAATGAATAGAAAAACTGCATCTCCTGGCAGTAATCGCATGTGGATGCTGTATGCTGACAAGAAACCGCTGGGAGCTTTCAGTGAATTGCAGAAATCTGAAATGAAAATCAAAAACAAAAATCACGGGGCTAAAATTTAAGTCTTCTTCTTTCTACTTTGATGTCTTCGCTGTCTTTTATGTCATCTTCGTTGTATTTATTATTCTTATGTTACATAAAACACACTAAAGACACCAAAGAAACGCACAGAAGTTCGCAGATTAATTAGCCTTGCGCATGCTTTCCGCAAAAAGCTGAGGAGTAAAAAAGGTAGAAAATAAGAAAGAATAAGAAAGAATAATAGAGAGGGAAACCGGAGCGTCCACACTATCCAGGAAGAAAACAAGTTTCGCTTGTGACGGAAAACGTCAGTCATACGTTCCGTGCATGAGTCACGTACGGCGCTGACGTAATGACATCACGAGGCCTGTCTGGAAAAGCGGAAGAAGGGGCGATAACAACAAGAGCAGCAGCGGGGCAGCGACAGCTGGCAAGAAATTCAAGAGAGCAGCCTGACGCTCACCCGCTCGGTGTCTCAGAGTCTCAGAGTGCCGGTGGTTTTGTGTTCGGTTAATTCACCCGTTATTGTTTGGGTTTAATCACAAATATGTCGCTTTTGACCAAGCTATTCGGCATCGGGGGCAAGGGTGGGACACCGCCGACAGCCCAGGAGGCTATCCAGCGACTCCGGGAGACCGAGGAGATGTTGACCAAAAAACAAGACTTTTTAGAGAAGAAAATCGACCAGGAGCTCGCGACGGCGAAGAAGAACGGCACGAGAAACAAGCGAGGTAAGGGAGAGGCTCGCGAGTGCGTCGGCTCGGACGCGTTCGCCACGCAGCTAACTAGTTCGGTAGTTAGCCCGCAGGCTAACCACGACGGGCTGCCTACCTGGACGGAGCGAGACTCCATTTTTAAATCCGGGACAGCACCGTGTCCTCAGTAAAACTACACACCGGGAAGTTCTGAAACTTTGAAGAGTTATTAGAGTCGAAGCCTGGCCTGGTCTTAGTAAAAATAGATCCAACCATTGGCAAGTTTAACAGATCAGTCAATACTGAAAACACGTTTTAAAATCATGTAAATCCGTGTAATACCTGAAGCTTTCACAGTAAATCTAGGTTTGTGCCCTTTTTAAGTGATTGTGTCATTTCTATTTCTTCATATCCTGGTTGCCTTGCTTTAGTTTTACTTTTTTTTTTTAAGTCTAGATTTTCTGGAAGATAAGTTCCTGTTTAAGGCTAACTTGCTCAATAAAGTAACAGCATTGTTTTGTTTTGTTTTTTAACTGTGATTTTGGTCTTTACCAAATAAGCATGTTCCCTTAGTGCTGTTGATTCTGCAAAATTATAAACACAATACCACATTTTAATGGTATGTTGTGACACATTTTAGTTTTATGACGACATGGTAGCCTTTCTTGTTTGAATAATACAACCTGGCCATATTGCAGTTTTCTTATAATACAATATCACATGCAGATACATTTTAAAACATTAAATAATCCAGCCATTAATTGTTCTGATCTGACCCAGTCATCCTCCCACATACCAGTAGACTGCTAATTTTACTCACAGCGCAATATTTGTGTTAAAATTATGATGGTGGTATTAATATGAAGCAGACACTGTGCTGATGAAGTAGGGTGACAGCAGCTAGATCCAGAGGAAAACTGCAATCAGTCAATGAAAAAAGTATTTTCTTGTCTAAATTTAACAACATTAAAGACATCAAGGAGAGGGGTCACAGCAATACTGCAGAAAACAAAATCAGGGGGAGAGAGAAATAATGTAATATTAATAAATGCACCCCTGTCCTGTGGGGGGGGAAAAAAAAAAAAAAAAAATCCTGTTTGATTGTTCCTTAGACAATTTCCCTCTTCACTTCAAAATTGTATCAAAATCTTTAATTTACAGACAGTTATAGAAATAAATGCCACTAAAAATATAACCTCCTTGGTGATAAAGGGAGCTGCAGGTCGTCAAAATTAACTCAATAGGTTTTTCTACTGTACAGACTGAGGCTGTCAGAATTCTGTTGTTGGGGACTGTCTGTGTATTGGTAGATTGCAGAAAGAATGCAGAAATCTCCAGCCAGGCAGTGACTGCTTATTTTGGTCAGGACATACATAGTGTATAAACACACCATCTGTACATGTTAACAATGTCAAAACATGATTTTCATGAGGAGGCATCTTTAAAGCTGTACTCAGTATCCATCGATCTAGATTGATACAATGATACTCTGAATAACGTCCTAATCAAATTGATTTAATGTTAAATAATTGATCTACATCGCTTTATCTATATTTCTTTATTTTAAATATCCTACTGCACACCTGTTTCGCTGATTCCGCCCAAGTGCGTGTCATCTGCTCCAAAACAATGCCAGTGGGTTGTCGACAATGACAAGTTTATATGGGGGGACTGTTTGCAGAAAAATTTTGCAGATATTTTGTTCTGCAGGTGATAAAACATTCTTTGACATTTGTTAACAAGAATATAATTTAAAAGTCTGAAACTTTTCAGTAATAAAATTGTTAATTCATATCAAAATTGCTTTTGTGGTCTGAAATTAGGGCTGTGAAAGTTAATGTGGTAATAATGCATTAATGCACACTCCCTTTAATGCAGCTAAGTTTTTTAATGCGCGAATAACCCACGCACGATTTGACACTCAGCACGCCCCAGATTTTGGGAAATTAGGAAGCAAGCAGTAGGAATGTTGTGGATGGAAGGAAGAAATGGGTAAAGAAAATTATGTTTTGAATAGTATTTTCAGATTCAAGGCCCTGCCAGATTTTCTCTCGACAAGACCAGAGTTTATTAGTTAGTTTATTAGCATTTACGCTCAATGTGAAGTGAGTTACCACCGGAGTATGTCGAGGCTCATTTACACTTGCTGGCCAAGCACACGGTGAATGCAGAGAGCCCCCCTCCCCCTCGCTAAAGGCAGAACCACACTGAACAGTTTGCCACTGAGATCCCTGGACGACTCTACAAGCAACAAAATTTAGACCACTATAGCAAGCAGGCTGATAAAGTGCAGGACGAGGGTCTTCTTGAAATAATTTGTATTTCATCCAACCATTGCATGTATGTGTTGCCTTCGAGAGCTTCCAATGTAACCAAGAAACACAGCTTGAGGGCTCCTGGACGTCTCTCAGTAATCACAGTTACCTCAGGGTAATAGCACGTTATTTTAACCCACATTAGGAACTTTGGCCTGTTCTAAAGACAGAGGTCAATGTTCTCATCTTTTCTTGCTTGTTGGCCTTGAATGCAGTTATACTTCCACCATATTTCTTGAGCATGTAGAATAAGCATGAGAGTATTGTAGCAAATAACTGACATAGTTTTGGATTGATGCGATAATAATAAGCATACATTTGCATAAAAAACAAGCATACTTGTCCACTCCACTCCCATGTTAATAAGAGTATTAAAAACTTGCAAAATATCCCTTTTGTCATACATTTAAAACATAAGAATGTGCATTTTGTGATTAATTGCCAGTTAACGAAAGACAGTCATACGATTAATTGCGATTTAATATTTTCTTCTATTGACAGCCCTGGTTGAATTCTAATTGAGTTAATTGGGTACATAATATTGTCTATTGATCGCAGAGCCCTGAATCGAATCAAATTAAATTGCAGACTTTGTGATATTTGGAAAATAGTGTATTGTAGTTCAAAGAATCAGTAGTGTATCCTTTCACAATGCAGCTGCAGCTTTGCATT
>KV751353.1:7271255-7283325 GCA_001698575.1 Mola mola
TGGCTGATAGTTGTAGCTCCAGTAGAGGAATAGTCACATGTTGTATTATATCAAAGAATACTGAAGTTAATGCCCGCCAAAAATCCATACAAATTATTGTTTGTTTTATTTAGATGTGGGTACAGAAAGTATTAAATTGAGCTAAGGTGTGTTTGGAGAACTTTCATGACTACTTGGCACTAGGATATTCTTGTCAATAACTTTTAACAGATATTGAAAACCGATACCTTCCCTAAATTAATTCTCCCTCCTTGTTTTCTGTACTGTAACTACCCTGAATACCGCATACATGTTGGAAGAATTCTGCTGGACGGCAAAGCATTTTTAAAAGCAGCTGCTGCGGTCCAAGTCGGCAATGACCTCGAGGCGCTTCAGTGAATGTTTTCAACCAGGCGACTGCAGTCAAAATTTCAGAACGACAGAGCAAAATCTGTAAAAAAAAAAAAAAAAAAAAAAACTGGAGGCGGCCTAAAAGCTTTTTCTTTCCAAAACATGGTTAAATTACAGGTAAAACGAGTCCCCGTCTACTCCACTGACTCAAGACAGACGTTTCCTTTTGTAACTTGAGGCCCAATTCTAAAAATAAACTGTGCTGTATAGACTATTTATGTGTTACGCTGTGATCAGATGTAGTGACCAAAATATTACACACAGAGTAACAGTTAACGTTCCTTTCAGTTTGTTGCGTTTTGATATCTTTTAGTCATAACATGATTAATCATTATGCACGTAAAGGGGTGCTTGCTGGCTAACGGTGGCAAAACATGGTTGCCTCTAGCTATTGATATGTGGTGATATTCACATGTAACTGGACATTTAAATTGTGCATGTTCATTTCCCATTGTTTATTATTGTAAAACATTTTGATATATAAAAAAAAAAAGCTAGCTTCAATTACGGCATGCCATAGTTCTTCAACAAGCTCAGTTCTGAAGTTCTGAAGCAGAATTTGCCAACTTTGTAAAGTCATGACAGCAGTACTTTTCTCCTCTAGCGCAGCACTTAAGGAAAAGAGAATTAGCACAATGCTATATGGTACACACTACTGTATTATATTGCACACCCAAAATATTAAATACAGTCATATGACCAACTGTAGTTCCTAAGCGATATGTGATGTAATCACCACTCCTGTAGTAAAAACAATAAGCACAATGCTAACACTCCAGAAGCACTGCAAGCTCATTTAAAACTGGTTTTAAAAGTGCCTGTCTGTATGACATGTTGCTCCAGCCTCCTGCCTAAAACCTGATTTTCACCCTGTCCGAGCTTCCCTCTGGCTTGGGTGTGGGTGGGGATAAATATAAATACCCACAATCCCTTCATTTCTCATAATAAACTAAATCTACCATGAGAACGGCACTACACGGTGCTCCATTCTGGAGGTTTTTTTAAATGCGTCCCTTTGGCTTATTCTAGCAGTTTCGTGTGCTTTTTTTCTCTAAGCTATAAAGAGTTGAGTCAGAATCAGAGGAGTGACATAATGAACTCTTAGAGAAGTCACTACTGTACAAGTTCACCAGGGTTGTCAAACGGTCATCAGAAAAAAGCTGGAGAACAGGGAAAATAAAGGGTCACAGATGTGACCTTGTGATATTGAAGGGGACAGTCTGAATGCAGCTGCAAATGTTTTAAGGATTTGTGTTTTGTTGGGTAATGAAGTTATCAGTCCAGGGAAAGATCCGGGTGTTATGTAATCTAATGAAACTGTTAGAGTGTGTGTGTGTGTGTGTGTGTGTGTGTGTGTGTGTGTGTGTGTGTGTGTGTGTGTGTGTGTGTGTGTGTGTGTGTGTGTGTGTGTGTGTGTGTGTGTGTGTGTGTGTGTAAATTTTATTTTGTGGAAATGTGGTGCAGCCAGATGCCTGTTCAGACTTGTCTTTAATCTTGTCATGTTCTGCTTGATCATTTCTTTTTGACGCTCTTAGCTACAAAGTACCATTGGCTTTATTTTTTTTTATTTATGTACTTTTATGTTTTGAGTCATTTTAAGTAAGACCATTGAAGGTTAAATCTTTGTGCTTTTCTGGTTGCTGTACCAGCTGCTCCCGTCTTTACCCTTATGTCATAATTCCTGGTGCTGTCAATTTGGAGGTTTTAAGGTCCCTCAGATTTAAACATATCTACTGTTAGATATTTGAATGAGTTGAAACACAGTACTTAGATTTTAAGTGTAGTTACCACGCTTGTTTGCTGCCTTTCCATCTTGGGTTGTAATATTGGAAAAAAGAAAAGTGTTAACTGGCACAGAATTAGTCTTGGGTGGGTAATGAAACATGGAAAAGAAGGCCGCAGTCTTGGTCTGTATTTGAAGGAGCCTTCGTTGCATTACTTTAAAATAATCGATCCTCAAATGCAGCCTTAAAGAAGGCAATCCCTGAATTGGGACAGAGCTTATGTTGATCTATTTTACTGAAAACTACAAATATCTACATCAGCAGAGTCAGTTATATTCCTGATCTGTGTACCACAAATAAATATATAAATCAGATTTAACTTACTATGACAAGAGTGAACCCCTTTTTATTTGGTATTGCGAATGTTGGAATGCCTTCTAGTGAAGGGAACGTATAAGAACCAAATGTCGATAAAGGCACATAAGCATTTTACTGCTAAACCCAAACATTAACGTTAACTGCTAATCTTACAATCTTAGTTCTAAAATGAAGCTGTAATCCAGACAAACAACATCCAAACACACACATCTCTTTTGGCACTTCATCACCTTTTTCTGCGCATATGACTCAGCAGGTTTAAGTAACAGTTTTTCAGATAATTGTTTCTGTGTTTTGAAACCTACATGCTCAAAACGTCCCTTTCACAGATATCAGATACTGAAATGCTGCATGCAGAATATACAGTACTGTAGAAAGAGGACATCACTGAGGTTATTGACAGAATTAGACATAAATGCTGTATAAAATTTGTGACATAAATTTGCAATACATGCAACAATTTAAATGTCATTTTATGTTTTTGGTCAAATACAACAAAAAATATTACATTTATTAAAGGATCTCGACCCCCAATTTAGCAGATGTGACCTTGGCTAAAACTAAAATTACACCCCAATCATTGTCATTCTTATCATATTGATGCATGTTCAAGTATTAATATTTCTGAAAATTTGGGTTTTGATTCTGTTAATCTAAGATATATAAAGAAGGGGGCAGATGATTGACAGACCACCTTAGATTAAAATCACAATTTTGACCTGGTTAACATGTCCATATGTTGTTCTTTATGTTCTTTGACATGGAACTGGGCAGTATGTAAAAAATCTTGTATCATGATATGGATAATTTCATATAATGTTGTCGTTATATGAAATTGAAAAATAGTCTGTGCAAAATAATCACATATCTCTCACAACATTTTTTGATAATCCTGAAAATGAATGAATAACTAAACCATTTTACAGAGGCACTAATCCAGCACTCACACAGATCAAGCTGCTTCTGCTGCAGGATTAAGACCTCAGCCGCTTCAATAATTAGACGTCATCACTGTCCTCAGAACCAAATTTGCTTTATTTTTTTCTCTTTCTCTTTTGCAGCGGCTCTACAGGCCTTGAAGAGGAAAAAGCGATACGAGCAGCAGCTGAGTCAGATCGACGGAACGTTGTCTACCATCGAGTTCCAGAGGGAAGCCCTAGAGAATGCAAACACCAACACAGAAGTTCTTAAAAATATGGGCTTCGCTGCCAAGGCAATGAAGAACGCCCATGAAAAAATGTAAGAGGGACTTGTCCAAACAAGTTAGATCTACCCGTTGATTGTGCGGTTACACCACAGAGTCATTGGAAGTATTATGCGTTCCTGCTTGTAGGACAGAGATGAAGTACACAACATAATGTGCAATATTTTCTTTCGTAGCTGCTTTTTGTGTTTTCCTTTGGTTGACTCAATGATTAAATAGCATCATGTATTTATCTACACATTTCCATCTCTCTCTTGCTGTCCTCCTGTTTTTCAGAGGTATAGACAATGTAGACGACCTGATGGCCGATATCGCTGAACAGCAGGAAGTGGCTCAAGAGATCTCAGATGCAATTTCTAGACCGTTTGGTGCCGGAGTGGATTACGATGAGGTGAGAACGGACCAGAACCTCTTTTGTCCATGGAAGGTCTCAAGAATCTCATGGTTATAATGAGTGTAGTTGTAATTAACATGTTCAATCAGTGTACTATCATCACTTATCTACACTATCAGCATTTCACTTTCAGCTAAGATAAAAAATGTTTTCTTAATTGTTAATGAATCCTCTGATGGCATGTTTTTTCTTAAGTTGTTGTGGTTCTAATCTCTCTTTGTACTATAAATCTGAGAGAAAGAATTATTCTAAATTCCAAAGCAGCACGTGTCTCTTGTGTAGTTTGGCCCAGTAGAGGGCAACAAAACTTGTATCGAGAGGGAAATGGTTGCAGTTTAATATTATAAATCTATCCATTTGGAGAGGTTATGTAAGGGTAACAGATTTGGCATTTACTTGGGTGGATGACTTGTCAGTTGGGAAAAGCAGGCAACTCCAACAATACAGCTCATTTATCCTTAGATTGTGTTGATAACTGTCATTTTTGAAATGCCGTTCAATAATTACCTCTTTGTCTACCTCTTTGTCTGTTTTATAATAACCCGGTTCTCTGCGAAAGCCTGCCTTGAAAAAAGCAGCGCTATAAAGCTAACCACAAAATTGGTGTCATCTGCTGCAGCTACAGACGTGATAAACTAGCTTCCGTAGTTACTTGCTACTTAGTCTACATTTGTTATGCTTCAAGGAGACAACAAGACCTTTCAGAAACGTCTAGGGTGATTATTATAAATGAAAATGTGGTTAATTCACCTGCCTCTTTCTAAAAAAAAAAAACACATGCTGCTATGGTCTTACGGTCAGTGAAAGAGCAACAAAAATCTGGATTCATTTAATGTTAAGACAGTAACTATTTTGATCCTGAAGACATTTTATATTTAAAAGGCTATAATAATTAAACAAAAGAAATATAACATTTGTAATGCTGCCATTTTAGGGCCTTCTTGAAAATGATTTAGAATGTCCTGAGGGTTCCGGTCTAGTAAAATGTGCAGTATTGGGAGAAAGTCAAAATATGTACAAAAATTGTCAAGTGAATTGAAGTCATGGGGATTTAGTGGCACTAAACGTTGGTCACCAGTTGGTCGGACACAAACCTGACACCTGTTGCAGCTGAACAAGCACTGCTAAACTTTTGTTTTAGGAAAAGCTGCACGTTTCCCACTTATTAGATGAAGTTATAGTAGTGTGCTCTGTCCTTTCTAATTGGTAAGATAAACCAAGCAAGCCAGGTTTCTATAACTTCATGTGCACCCTCAGTTGCGTCAGCTGACACCAGAGTGAAGATTGGATTAGTAATTAATCAATTAGTCGATTAGAAGAAAATTAATTGTCGGCTATTTTGATAATTAAGTATTTGTTTCAGGAAAATTGTCAAACATTTGTTGGTTCCTCCTTCTTAAATGTCAGGATTTGCTGTATTTTGTTGCCATTTCTGGCAGTTTGTTTATTTTAACTATTGGTTGGCATAAAGAAGCCATTTGAAGAATTCACTTTGGACTCTGAAAAAATGTAATGAGCATTTTTCACTCTTTTCTGACAATCTGTAGAGTAATGATTAATGGATTAATTGTGAAAATAATCAGCAGATTGATCAATGAGTAAAATAAATCATTATTTGTAGAGCTATAAAATGAATGAGCATGTCTGGCTTTTCTACACAAACCCAGTTTACTTACTCATGTGCCTGTTTGTTCAGGATGAGCTTCTGGCTGAGTTGGAGGAGATGGAACAGGAAGAGTTGGACAAGGATCTTCTGGAGGTCGAGGGACCGGCGACCGTTCCTCTACCGAGTGTGCCATCTACATCACTACCATCCAGACCAGGTACCATATGTGGAATTTCATATGGCTGTAACTGCATTAGTCTGCCTCTGATTGGTTGCCTCTGTTGCATTGGTTCAGTTTAGGTGTGACGTTTGGTTAACTGTATGATGTACGACTGGTTTAATGTCCAGCTCTCAGTCTGCTGTATCAGCAGAGATGCTGGCTGTTTGTTTGTAAAACGACTGCAAGCAAACACTAGAAACAACAAGAGATTACACTCGTGTGTAAACTGAAAGCAGCTTTGAAATTCTTCATATCCATGTAAGTGGGCTTAGTTCCATCAGGATAAGAATATCAGGGTAAACCAATCAGGCCAAGAGGGGCATGTCTAGACAAGATAAGCAGTTGGATCCATAATCGGGCTTAATTCAGAGGTTATTCTGTATTTTTCAAACTAGGTCCTATGTCCTCAGCTTTGAGGCTGTAAAACTTTAATGAATACATTTTTTTCCCCAAATTCCTTACTAATTAGTAAGGAGTTCAGTTACAAAGACCAAGTAACATTAAAAGGCAATACAATGCAACGTGATGGGTTATGATGGAAGCACAAATTTTTTGATATTTAGATAAATAGGAAATAGAACAACTGGTACACAGTAATTAGCCTCAAACTGTCAGTTCCTAACATTTTTTTGTTGTATGTGATGTGAATTCTCGAGCACATCTTGATTTAAAAAGTATCACCAAAAAAATAAAAAAATCGAGGGTTTGGCAGTACCAGTTGCTCCACGACCCACTAGGGGGCCACCAAACAAACTAAAATTTCCACAGATTTACAGAATAAGCTAATTGTATTTCTGTGCCCTGTTCAGCCAAGAAGAAGGAGGAGGAGGAGGACGAAGACGGCATGGCGGACCTCCAGGCCTGGGCGGCTAACTAAGCTAGCTCGCCCCGCTAGTTAGCCGGTGCCCTTCTCCTGTCTGTCTCTGTGCTTCCAGGCTGGTACCAGACATCTGGATGAGAGACACAGACTCTGGGCTGCTGAACTGGCTGCTGGCACGCTGCTCTGTTTAAAGCCTACGTCCCAACATCTAACAATAGCCCCACCTCGAAGTATGTACTTGTGCACATATTGACTGACCGAAATCGGATTGAACCCCGGCTTTACTCTTCTGCCTTTACGTTGCAGTAAGAATCTCTGTCCTCCGGCTGTACGCTCTTCTGTCTCCAAAGGGCATAGAGGAAAATGTCATGACCTAAAAACCTGCCGTTCTGTGTATCCAAGTACTTTGTGAGGGGAAAAAGCATGAATGAATGAATGATGATTGACACTCAGGTCAGGAGCGTGCATACTTCTAGGAAAAAGTGTGCGGAACAGAGTGAGACTTGAGTCTGAGAGGAACAAGAAAAATCAACAAATGTATGAGGGGAAAGAAAGCAAAACAAAGACGTGAATCAGTCAATTTTTCTGCTTCCTGCGTCATTTCTCTTCGCCTTTCTACTGTTACGACAACATCGTCTACACAGTCTCTACTAATTCTCCACAGTGGCAAAATAGGATAACTGAAGTATATGTAGGACTTTCTCATTAAGATCTCGCTGTCAAACTGCAAAACGGTGTCTTGTTCCCTCAGTGGAAATGAGACAATCACTCTGTCAGCCATATCTCTTACAAACGATGTTAATAAAAGACCTTTTAACATCATTCCAGTTGCACCAGTGTCTGGTTTTAATCATCTGTAAGGTTTCTAGTTGAGCCTACAGTGCGAACCTGAAGACGTAAAACAGGCTTTTCAGCTTCATGTAGTGCTGCCTCAAATGTAGACACCTATTGACAAATATGCTTAAGTAAACATTTTAATGGATTGTGACTAGAAATGGGAAAAAATAAATATAGCTTTTCACTTTTTACATTTCTTCGGTTAATTATTGAATATTAAAGGTTAGCAAGATGTCTTTGTACAGAAAGTCTCATGCTAGCTGCTGCTACACTCCTTTTAAACACGTCAGTGAGTTCCTGCAATCAGTGTGATCAGCAGAGGTGATTTATTTTGTTTTGCTTCAGTGTGCTTTTTCAGAAAGCAAAACATTGGACAAAATTCAGAAAAAAACTAATAGAACATTGTGATTCTTTTATTTTTTCTACTTTACTCTCCAAACTTGCCTTTGAAGCACTTATCCATTCAGTGACGAGCTCTCTCTTCTTCACAGCGTAGTTCGCTTGATTTGTTGGTGGACGATTCTTCGCGAGCCTAGTTTTCATTCAGCTAGACAGATAGGTAAAAAAAGAAAAAAAAGGTTCAGGTTTGAAAGGTTCAGTTGCATGTTTTAGCACCCCTTTATCCTTAGTGGCAGTTTAAACTTGCAACAATTACAGCATTCACTCTATGAATACATCATCGACATCAGAGGTAATGGTCTGTGTAGTCCCCAAATTCACGCCCCCGAAAGGAAAAACTGAGCAGAATCTGGCTTTAGTGCTCTAGCTTTCTTTGTCCAGGAGAGGAGATCCCAGGGATTAGTAGGAACTGAACACTTCAGGCAAAACTGCATAAACAAAGCTACTCTGTGGGACCTCCAATATGGCTGTCAGAGGCCTCGTCACAGGTTTAAAACACCACCAGTTTAACAGTGAAATGGGGAAAATCCTACATTGGTTAAATTTAAAGGTAATGTGCGGGACTGCGTCCCTGTGTGTGATGTTTTTGTGAATAATAACCTGAAAATAAAAGCTGGATTTTTTTTTTTTTTATTTTTTTTTGGTCATTTGCTTGCTAAAATTCAGTTAAACAAAAAGAGACAAACACCAGAAATTGTTCTATGTTATGTTCTATGTTCTATGCAGTAGCTACACTGCCCTCCCATCAGCAGGCACGTTGACATCCACACACAGATCCAAGTCAAATGTGACATAGAAAAGTAGCCATTTGAAAGTTTTGCTCAATTTTGTTCAGCAAAAACATGTTGGATCCCTGTCCTGAGTGTGTCAATACTCCTGAGGGAGGAATATTTAAGCTTGCACACACCATTAGAATTCTTTATCCATTTTTTTTTTTTTGTTTGTTTGATTACCTACAATATGACATATATTCTACAGCTGTACAGAAACACAGTGTGACCTGCAGTCAGGAAAAAAGAGGCTGGACTTGGAGATGTTTCCATGTGGCAGCTGTTTTGCTCTGTGACTGGGGTTTATGTTAATAAAGTTGGGATGAAAACATCGGCAATGTTGCGTGTTTTCCGTTTCCATTCATGCAGGAATAAGTTTCCCACGCTGTCCTGGTCCTGTATTATTGGCAAAATGATTTCCAGCATTGCCTTAAAGACTTGTTTGAAAACAAACTAGAGGACACTCAGAGAGTGCAAACCTCCACCGACGTAGCTAAACCCCCTACAGCATGCGTTACATATTTTCAAGGTCAAATATTTTGTATATGAGCTCCTATTTTGGCTTTCTACCTGACTGGTATCAGTGTTGGTTTTGGGGATTCCTGAGTGTTATTTTAAGGTCAAGGTTGAGGAAAAAGAGCAATTATTGGCGCCCCTGATGGGTGACTCATGAACCGCAGAGCTAGCTGGTTCTGAATAAGCGATAGACCCTGGGATTAGTGACAAAATGACACCAGTTAGACTTCTCTATGTCAGTTCTTTCTGAAGATGCATCCAAAGGTTTGATTGACCTTCCATGAATTTGGTGTTAGAAAGCGTTTAAGTTAATCATCTGTAGCCAGTACCAAATGACACCAGTTGGAACTCTCTATTTGGATTCTTTCCGGCCAAAAACATGTTTTTTTTCATTTCTGAACGACCAAGCTCTTTGACCCCTGGCCAGCCAATTAACTGTTGGCTGGGCCAAGACACATCAAAATCAGTCAAGTAGTTTTTGTGTAATCTTGCCAACAAACCGACACAGGCAGAAACAAAACCTCCTCCGACTTCGTTGGCAGAGGTAAGGATGGCCCCAAATCGTCCAAGTAAACATAAAGAGGGATCAACTTAAATCTCATCCTCATGCTTGTTTTACCCTCTTTGGGTTTGTGCCAAAGGAAAACATGAGACTGAAAGCAAACCAGCACTCCTGTATATCTTTGGATCTACGATAACATCATTGTTGCTCCTCTGCCGGAGGCATCGAAACTTCGGGTTGTCCTTTGTGCGTACCAGATGTGCTCGGCTTACCACAATGACGTCATGTTGAAGAGTTCCCTAATTGGCTGTTTTGCCAGTACCAGCAGATAAAAACAGCTTGTGCTTTCAGTTATTTTCAGTTATATGTTGCTTACAAGTGACAGCACTTAACAAAATGCGTTGATGGTTTCAAAAGCTTTACTCGTGAGCCTTTATCAAAGTAAAACGCAATCGTGGGTTGTCTATGGACTAAATAAAGAACTTAGTATCAGCTAATGTAAATGCTCACCAACCAGTTAAGTAATAAATAAAATGGGTGGCAATTCATGGAAGTGATCACTGGATTAAACAGAGTAGATATAATGTGGGGGCGATACTGAAACTTTCTGACTTTTAGATCCTTTCTATTAGGTTATCATAGTAATCTGGGTTCATACCTGAGTTTGGAGAAGAACCATTGCAGATGTAGGTAGTTGGTGAGTCTGTGTTCCCATCCTAACGTAATACAAAATTGGAAATATTTATTACAGAAGCATCTTAACTTCAGTCTTAACAAATATAACTCAAAAATCCTTACTTTTTTTTAATATCAGAGCTCATTAAACATAATTTTCACAATATATAACAATATACATACATTCTGCACACATATGTCTAGACATAAAACGTGAACCTACATTGCAAGTACATATATTAAAAGAAACAACAACCTCGTTTCCACCTGCCAAAACTGGCTCTTGTGTTCTAAATTCAGTCCAACTTTTTGCTGATGGGCATTAACTACTTATATAACTCAGTCCTGCGAAATAAACACAAATGCTATCAAAATCTGCCCCAACTTAATTGGTTTTGCTAATATTCCTGTTCAGACCATCACAGCCCTTCCTCTCAACTCACCACTATACCATCATTGTCCACTTTATTTACTTACTAATATTTCTAGTTTGTGTGTCGTCCGTCCTGTCCCTGCCAAAGACGAGATGTAGGCTGAAACCATTTAAAGTGGCAAACCTGCCCTATCAGTTCCATTTCAGAGGGGAACGTTTGCTTCAGCAGATGTAGACAGGGAAACGAGCCTGTTTCTCGGCTCGTGGACAGAATAAAGTTGATGCAGGTATTTAAAAAATGTCTGGGGGTTAATCAGTCACCTCTCTCGGTGACTAACTGTTAGCTGCTGACCAGCTGGACGTGGAAGCCTGAGGTCACGAAGAGGCGTCTCAGGAGGATTCTGATATTTTTAAAACCCAAGCCCTATTTTTATTTAACTTTGAGGTTTTTTTTTTTTTTTTTAATTACTCCAGCACAGAGTTTGGTCGCTAGGCCCGATTTGCTCGACAAGACTCTTCAACGCAACTGCAGAATGCAAGAAATAAATCACTTTTTCGTTGCTAACTACACCCATAGTGTTATCGCAACTGTCAGGTAACATGGAAGAGATACAAACAGTCAAACAGCCGTGTGTTTAAAGACTCTATATAAAATACATGTTATATGTAAAATACTTACTGTCATGATAGTGCTCGTCGAGCTAATCGGTGATTAAAGACAAAAAAAAAAGATGAATATTTGTTAAGTGTTGGATCTTTAAAGTTTGGGTGATATTGCTTAAGTTGACAAATAACATAACTGTCCTTAAAACTGATCAAATGTTTTTTTTCTGTCTTGTGTGTTTGCTGGCACATCGAGTAAATTTATGTTTGCTCACTTAGTGTCTTTGGCTCAGAAGGTTGTTTTTTTTGTTTGTCTTTGGTTTTAATTTTCAATTAAATCTTTAATGGGAGTTTAATCTTGAATACATACATCTCGGGTATAAACTTGTTTGACTCTAAGTGTTCAAGAGGAGTGATGGGAAAAAGTCTTAAGTGACACTTATTGATTCTTAATTTCTCGAAAGAGGATTTCAAAAAAATCCTCTTTCCTGATAGAAAGTAAAATAACCGAGAGATTCTTCTCATTAGTTCGTTTCTGTTATGGATCAGATTCTTGATCGATAAGAGATCAATACCACCAAATGAGATGGGTTTGTTTTAAGATTTATAAAATATTCAGCACTCTACTTTTAAGTTAATTCTTACAGTTTTCGAACCGA
>KV751353.1:7283536-7294982 GCA_001698575.1 Mola mola
ACCCCCCCCGCCCCGGGGGGGGGGGGGGACCTTTAATCAAAGGATGTGTCACTCTGAGCCCACGTCAGCTCTTATCCAATCAGCGGAGCGCGGGGCGGGAGCTGTCCCAGCCAATGGCCGCCCGGAGCTGGGCCACCCTGCCGTCTGAACCGGTTTGAGCGTAGCTTCGACCATAAAAAGAGAACCGTCATGTTCCCGTCCCTCCCTCTCTGCCCCTGCTCGTCGTGTCGACCGCCGCCTCGCTGAGCCTCCCCGCAACACAACACCAGAAGAGAACCATGTCTGAGAAACTTCCCTACAAAGTCGGTCAGTGTTGACACCTTTGGTTCCAGCGGCGCTAGCAAAGATGGGTTCCGTCCGGTGGGAGGCGGAGGTTTTGCTAGCTAGCTCCCTGTGAAGTTTATGAAAACGATCCTTCCGGCAGCTGTAGAGTCTTAAAAACTCTCTCATGCTGAACGGGCACAGTTGTTCTGCAACGTTACGGGTTTCTAAAGCAAATTCACCGGTCAAAGCCTGTTCCCGGCTTCGTTAATGCTGCCGCTTACTTGCTAACACGTCGTGCGACTTCAGCCACCTGCCTCGTTTTTACGGTTTCATTGCAGCCATTTTAGCTCGTTACTCGCACGTTCCCGATTTTGCAGTTGTACAAATCCGAGAATGAATCGACATGTAACAATCGTGCCGACGCCGAGCGTGGGAATCCGACGGTTAGCACAGCTTCTGGGTGATGTAGTCTATTAGCAGAGCCGGCGCCGTCGAATTCGCTGCTCTGACCGTGTTTACTGACTTCAATCCCCGTGATGCCCCGCGACTGGCCGCCAGTTTCTGCGTGAGTGACAGGAGCAGGTCGACAGAGCGGCACTGTGCGCGACTCGCAGCAGTTTACTAACTGCACGTGGTGTGACGAATTACTGCGATGTTTTGATGTAAACATTAAGTGTTTTATGTATTATATATGTATTTTTTTTAATACAATTTCCTGTTATGGCTAAAAATATCCTTAATAAAAATCAGAAAAACTGTAGTTGCAGTGACTCATCTGCATCAGCAAAATTTATATATAAAGAAAGGTTAACATTCTGTGAACATGTCAAGTAATGCATAGGAAATACTGGATCTGGCTGAAGTTATTAAATGCAAATATATAACATTTTAAACTTATCTAAATGTTTTCTGTGTGAGTGTGAGTGAGTGAGAGAGAAGAAGCTGGCGAGAAGCTGACCGGGTTGCCCAATGTCCTGCAAACAGATAACTGCGGGGCAAAGTCTTCTCATCTTTCACCTGCCACATAAAACCAAAAGATCTCTTTGGCAACTCTGCCTGTCCAGCCCTGCTATTTAAAATTCTGCAATGTCAGTGTAATATTGTCATCACGTTTTAAAGTTTTCTGCCACACGCTGCAGAAGGGTTAATGGTCTGCAGCGCAGGTTAGATGGATGATATATGTATCATAGAATGCATTTTCATAGTTCTATTGACACAGCTATTAGTGCTGCCTACAGTGCATTATTCAATTATAGATGTCACGATCATTGATCTACCAAAAACTGTCAGCATTGGAAACAGCTGATAATTTAAAATGGTTGCAAAAGAAATTATTTGCAGATTGATATGTAGCTGAATGGGACCTGGCTTAGTTCTCCACTCATGCCTCCTTGTAATCTTAGAGTCCCGAAGAGCATGCGCACACACATACACACACACCTTTTAGTGGAGTCACTCTGAAATTAAAAGTAAGGCGATCCCAACGTGAACTTGAGCCGGTAATCTTCTCTGGCTGACCGTTCAGGCCCGTGCCGGTTCAGAGCAGTTGGCCCAGCTGAGATGTGTTTGCACAGGCTGCAGCCTCTGCAGTGGTGGAGGGCGGGCTGCACTTTGGAACTTCTTTCATCGTTCACCCAGAAGTTTGTCTGCAGCATCGAACCGAGTTCTGTCATTAGGCACTAGTCTTGCCCTCAGCTCCTGTTAATCATCATCAGCTTGTTCTGCAACAAGCCGACCTTGATGAACCTATTGCTATGCTTTGAGTCGCAAAGCAAACAGATGAAAATGGAAACGTTAACTTTGTTTCATATAATAAAACATCCTTATTAAATGTAGTTAGACACTTACTGCTATAGATCAAACTGTAGTAGGTGTATGATACACTCATAAAAAGACTTGACTACTTAAACAAGAGCTAACTTGTAAAACATCCTGATTCTGTTGAAGAAATTTGCCAACTTGAGCAGAATAGGACATGTCGTCCATACTGTGTCGGTTCAATCATGTTGAGAGTTCTCTTTTATCGTTTATGCCCGAAGGTAGAATAACAGCTTAATAGAAAATGAATGAATGAATGAACTTTAATTCAATCATTTCTGAACAGTAAGTCAAGCAGGATCATTTGTGATTTCTCTTCTGCCATCAGCTGACATCAGCCTGGCTGAATGGGGGCGTAAGGCCATCGACATCGCAGAGAATGAGATGCCCGGTCTGATGAAAATGAGGGAGCTGTATGGTCAGTCCAAACCTCTGAAGGGCGCCCGTATTGCCGGCTGCCTCCATATGACCCTGCAGACCGCTGTGCTCATAGAGACCCTCACCGCTCTTGGAGCCGAGGTAATTTACCAGCCATTAAAGACTCTTTAATCCACAAGAAGGTCCATCGATCTTTCATCACCCTCAGAAAATGATTTGGATGTGATACTTGATCGCATTTAAAAGTCTGTGTGGTGTATTCATCTTGGTAACCTGGAGTTGCATGGCATTAAAGGGACTCCAGACACTGAAATAATTAACAGGGGCAACAAGACAGGAATTGTATTGTAACAGCCACTCCAAGGTCTGTGTTTGGTACAGTTGGGTTTAATCTGCTGCTGGCTTTTTCATTCATACAAAACATCACAATTTGGTTGTGTAAAGTGTTGGCTAATAGATGAGCAGATATGAGAAAACTAGAAAACCTTTGAACAAGCTGGCCCCGGTGCCATAAATGTGTACAGATGCACTACATCAGTTACTAAGAAGGTCACTGGTTCTAATGCACTGCTTTTTGTGTATCTGGGATCTCATTTATCTCTTTCTGTGTGCCCTCAAGGCCCCTGGGTTCTCTTATCATATTGGTTTTTATCTGTCCAAACAAGACTGGTTTTTCCCAGTAAAAACCTGCAGCTTGAGAACCGAGAGAGTAAACAACCTGCTTGGCCCACAAAGCGTCACTCGTTCTATGGTGGTGATGCAAATGTGCCTTTTACACCACTGTAGTTTTAAAAAAAGGTTTTATGGTTATTGTGAGGTAACCAGTGACTATGAGAGCCAAGACGCAGAAACTCTAATACTCTAGTACATTATGTTATAATGTAAAGAGGTTTTGCTTGATAAACTTGTAAAGTGTCAGTTTTCTCAACTCCCCGGACGAGGGAAACTCATTAACTGGGAACAGAGTTTAACACAACACCAGAAGCGCTTTTCATCAAGCAAATAGCAGTTAGTTTTCAATTTGCTCTACTTTTACCTGTAGATAGTGACCGGGGAGAACAATACCTCCTCCTTCTCTTTTGGTTCAGCAATGATTGATCCACTGCTTTGGTGTTGTAATAAAACATTTGTCTAGTTCCTCCTTTAAGATAAGTTTTAGTTTAAAAAAAAAAAAACCAAAAAAAACCCCAACAAAACATTGATGAATAAACAGATACTATAGTTGATTTACTTGATGCCCCTTGAGGCGTTGCAGCCCAACCGTGAGTGTTGCAGCTGTGTCATAAGGAGGCAGAGAGAGACTGGTGGTAGTCTGCACTGAGACTCTACGACGCACCGAGGACTCGGAGTGATTCTCACCACCTACAATTTAATGTCCACTGTGGCTGTGAGGAGAGTAAATTGCTCACTCTCAGTGGTCTAAATAACAAATATAGAATCCCCTAACCTGTGATATCACTCATTCTGTAGGTTCAGAAGCCTTTATTCCAATTTCTAGGACAATATATAAATTAAGGACAGAATCGCATGAATTTTTCTGTCTCACTCCGCAGGTTCAGTGGTCAAGCTGTAACATCTTCTCCACTCAGGATCACGCTGCTTCTGCCATCGCCAAGGCTGGTATTCCAGGTAACACTCACACACCCTGACCAGCTGATTATCAGACTTGCATTATTTATATTTTTGTGGTTTAAAGGCTGCATTACAACAAAATAAGCCTGGTCCTTGCAGTTATGAACAGCTTTGTCTGAGAAATATTGTGATAAATATTCCATCTATCCTGTTTGTCTTATTTTAGAATCCTACCACACAGCCTTAATAAAGCAGAAATGCGTATAAAAGGTGTATTTCCTGACTGGAGCCTGACCGGTATGAGATTTTTGGAGCCGATACTGATATTGGGGAGTAAAAAGTTCTGATATCGGCTGATACGCAGACATTTTTCAGAGTAATCCCTCAAATGAGGTTATCAAATGTATTTAACAAAGATATGCAACAGAGGCACAATATTGAACAGTTTAACAATTAATTTTTACTGACTTAAATGACAGCAGTGCCCTAAAACAGTAACCTGCACTGGGAATTTAATATAAATCACCCCAGCTGCAATGTGCTCTCTAAAAACATTTTTTTTTTTTTTTGACATTGGCCGATATTAATAACACATAAGCTGATATATTTGTGATAGACCAATATCAGCCAAACTATATGTCGCTATGGCTCTATTCTGGAACAATTAGTTGGCCTGGAAAATATCCTAATTAGATAGAAGATCCCAGAGCTCCGTGCATGGATCATGACTGGTTAACTTCGAAGTCTTTGCATGATGATGGCAGGAAGCTGTTAGTGTTTAAGGCTCTGATTTTAAAAGTACAGTTGAATAATTTCAAGGACATAAATCAAGACTACAGTAAGGATAATGCTCTCTAAAGATTGTTCTGAGGAATGACTTTGATGCCCCTTGAGGCGTTGCAGCTGTGTCATAAGGGGGCAGAGAGAGACTTGTGTGGTAGTCTGCACTGAGACTCTATGACACACGAGGACTCGGAGTGATTCTCTCCACCAACACTTTATCTTTGCTGCCTTATGGTGGGAACAATCTCACCTGACTCTGGAGGTGTTTGTTTACCCCCCCCCCACACTCTTTGTTTAGTGTACGCCTGGAAGGGTGAGACCGATGAGGAGTACGTGTGGTGCATCGAGCAGACTTTGTATTTCAAGGACGGTCAGCCCCTCAACATGATCCTGGACGATGGAGGCGACCTCACCAACATGGTCCACCAGAAGTACACCAAACTGCTGGCAGGTCAGTTTAATGCACGCAGCTTTAGTTTTTCTGCTGTTAACACAATAGAGTGTTTTGATTACGTAATATCCGATCTCACCTGTCATTTTACTTTTACTGCCACTTGTCAGGTCCGTCTGCTATTGAATGTGACATCATTGTGTTAAAGTCTTGAGTTGGAGGCCCCTGGACTTCCTTTGGTTCTTCTACTCAAGTAGTTAAGACTGCCTGGATAGCTGAGAACCTACACACTTATCCTAAGTGGCAGCTGTGGCAAAAAAAAAAAAAGAGCTTGTTCACGTTTGTTCATAGACCTATTTCACGTCAGCCATATTGAACCAACACGCACAAGACCATGATTCTGTTTGACCTGAATGGAACAGAATCTTCACTAGTTTCACAGGGAACTCCTCTGTTTGTTTACCTGCTTACTGTTTCTTGCAAAGCTATTTTATTGCAGTACGATAATTGTTACGTGTTAATATGTTTAATGCCCCTTGAGGCGTTGCAGCCCAACGGTCAGTGTTGCAGCTGTGTCATAAGGAGGCAGAGAGAGACTGGTGGTAGTCTGCACCGAGACTCTATGACACACGAGGCCTCGGAGTGATTCTCGCCACCAACAGTTAAACGGGGATCAGCAGCTGCATTTACACACATAAAATGTATCTGGTGGCTCCATATACAATGCAGTTGTTTACTGCCAAGCTCACTGCTGAGGTAATGTCGTCACACCGTCAGGAGTACTGAGAAATATGCTCCTGTAATGTCCAGGTATCCGTGGATTGTCAGAGGAGACCACTACAGGTGTCCACAACCTGTACAAGATGCTGAAGAAGGGCGAGCTGAAAGTGCCCGCAATCAACGTCAATGACTCTGTCACAAAGGTAACACACGCTGACCTTTAACCTCTTCAGTTGCATCCTGAAGTGTGTGAGAAGCTGAGTTACTGCAGGAACAGCGTGAAATTGTTTCTCCGTCCTGCAGAGCAAGTTTGACAACCTGTACGGCTGCAGGGAGAGCCTGATCGACGGCATCAAGCGAGCCACGGATGTCATGATCGCTGGAAAAGTCGCCGTGGTGGCCGGCTACGGTGACGTGGGCAAAGGCTGCGTCCAGGCTCTGCGTGGGTTCGGCGCTCGCGTCATCGTCACAGAGATCGACCCCATCAATGCTCTGCAGGCTGCCATGGAGGGTAGGTGATGACGTCCACTGTTGTGGACCATGTAAAGACTTGGAAAGCATCTGAGTGTTGAAGTTATTTTGCCCTTAAAGATTTGTCGTGATCATCATTCACTGGCAGACGTTCTTTTGCTTTTGCCATTTTTACCCTAAAAACAAGATGTTGACAGTGGTGGGTTTTTAAAGGCTGATATAAAAGGCAAGAAAAGAAACGGCAAATAGCCGATCGGTCAGCTATTTCAGTCTACAAACATTTTTGATATTTTGACAAACTGACTGGACGGGAAACAAAGTCATGCATGTCAAATATCCGTTTGCTCACCACCAGCAACAATTTAACACGCGTTTCATCATGGCTTTTTTTCATCAAAGATCACGTCTTATCTCATCAACATTCTGTCTTAGTCATCAGTAAAGGCAGTTAACAAATAGTTTCTTCATAGTTTTCATTAACAAAATTAACTTTAACACTAAACGTTGTTTTGTGGCTGAAGCTTTTTCTCCACAGCGGAAGCCAAGCAATCGGTTCATCTCTGGTCTCAGCTGGAATCTGTAGTGATTCGTTCAACCAGTTCCACTCTGTTGGCAGCAACTTAACCTGCTTCTCTGCAGGTTACGAGGTTACCACCATGGATGAGGCCAGCAAGGAAGGAAACATCTTCGTAACCACCACTGGCTGTGAGGACATCATCCTCGGACAGTACGTCATTAAAATGAAATGCAGTTGGTGACATTTGTCCCCAGCATTATTGAACTCGTATTGTAAAAATATCTGTATTGCATGTAAGTTAAATGCTAATTGTTTGACCTTCAGTCACTTTGAGAACATGAAGGACGACGCCATTGTCTGCAACATCGGTCACTTTGACTGTGAGATCGACATGAGCTGGCTCAACAAAAATGCTGCAGAGAAGGTCAACATCAAGCCTCAGGTAGGAAACACGGAAATTTGGGGTTTTTCTTTCCTCAGTTTGCCAACGTTGCAACTTCACTTCTTTCCAAGTGAAGCTGCAGCGTTTGGCATCTGTTCCCATCTGTGTTTTCGGTATTGGTGCTCAGTTCACACTTGCCTCTGCCACAGGTTGATCGCTATCTTTTGAAAAACGGTCGACACATCATCATTCTGGCCGAGGGCAGGCTGGTCAACCTGGGCTGTGCCATGGGACATCCATCCTTCGTCATGAGCAACTCCTTCACCAATCAGGTACTGCGAGACTGTCGTGAAAGGCTGCAAAATGATTTCTGTTGATTTATTTTAACATAATGACGCTGTAGCTGCTGAATGAAGCACAGTCTGACCGGCTGGTGTTGTTTCTTTTTTTTTTTTTTCTAGGTTCTGGCTCAGATCGAGCTGTGGACGAATACGGCCAAGTACCCTGTGGGAGTCTACTTCTTGCCCAAGAAGGTCAGATGCCACATTAGAATATTGGCATGTTTTATGCATTGAATCGCTTACAGCGTTAGAACTGAAGGCTGCCCGGATAGACAATTTTCATGGCTCAAAGATTCATCGTTAAGATGCCGAATCTGTACAATGATCAGATAGTTTTAGGTGTTGTGATCATTTATTACCTGATGTGTAACTTCAGCCACATCCTCCCCTTCAAGTTTATGAATGTGTCGTGCTGCATTTCTGTTAAATTCTTGCAAAGCAATAACCTCTTCAGCAACCAGACTGAAACTAAATATCCATAATTGTATTAGTTGCAAGTAATTTTTTTAAATGTTCTTGAACTCAGAATCTTACTAACCAATTTGCACCCCAAAGAAATGTCCAATATTCTTTCACCCTGGCCCTCTGAAATGTGCGAATTTGCTGCTTTTCTCAGTTTTATTTTATAAACTCAGAGAGTCAAGTTTTAGCGAGAGTTGGCTGGATAAAACAAGATATTTGGCATTAAATTGAGAGTCAAACAAAAAATGGGGAAAATTATCCGTAATAGAACAGATGAATTACAGCCTCACTTTGAAATAAGCGATCACAGCTCTTTAGAAACCATTTCTGTGTAGAAAAATTGCTCTTTCAGAGGTTACCGATTTATGCACAGTTATCGGAAATACTCCCGACTGCTGAAAATGGCGATATCGGAGAGTACCGACTCTCTGGACTGTTCGATACATTCAGCTCTTTTTGCAGACAAAGATAACTGACAAAATGATCAGCCCGTCAGTCTTAGAAAATGTGGGATTTTGCCACTTGAGCTTTTGAAGACACACAGCTGTTTTCCAGGTCACAAATACATCTCAAACGGTTTTCTCAAAACTTTGAGATAGTTGGGGGACAAGATTCCCAAACATTTACAGCCCCGACTTGTATTCTGTGTCTTGGCTGAGTTGGACACAGCGTCACTGTCAACATTTACCCTTCAAAGTGCTGCAAGCAAACGAGTTTGTTGGTCTGCATACTTGCAGGTTAATAGTCAAAACAACAGAGGAGATTACTCTAAAGTGAAACATCCCAGATTCCAGACAGTGTGACAGTCATGGGTGAGATGTACATGTGTAAAAACACGTTGGTATTACATCAGTAGTTGGTATCGACCAATACCCAAAACCCAGGTATTGTTATCGAGACTGGGAAATAGTATTATAACATCTTTATATGCGATAGAACATAAAAGACCGTTAAATCTTAAACTAAATCCATAAGCAAGTGGCCGTGTCGTCTAACAGGAACTTTGCTCTCCTCTTTGTTTTTGTCTGGATAGTTGGACGAGCAGGTGGCAGCCGCTCACCTCGATAAACTGGGAGTGAAGCTGACCAAGCTGACCGACAAGCAGGCCAAGTACCTGGGTCTGCCCACCGAGGGGCCCTTCAAACCGGACCACTACCGCTACTGAGCCTCCTGCCCAGCTTGGGGGGAGGAGGAGCAGGAGGAGTGGCCAGAAGGGCGATGGTATTCCAGTGCGTGGGAGGACATGGCAAGTCCGGCCAGGTGGCATTTTGGTTTCGGACTTGCCGACTTTTCAGGGATACGGAACATAAATGCCAAATTTCAATCCCGTGTAGTGTTATCATCTAAACGACCAGAGAATTACACGTGTTTGGTTGAAGCAGGAACCAAAATGGCTGCCCCAGAAAGTTGCATTGGCCCTGTGTTTTAACAGAAAACATTGTCCCATCTTCAGTTTGCTCTGACACACACCGATATCTTCAGTCCCTGGCTTCCTCTCCGCTTTCTAATCAGTACTACTGAAACCCCAACAAGTTCTGCCGTTGCTGTTCAAAGAATTCCTTCTGTTGTCTACGTCATTCCCTCTCCATTCATGGAATAAAACAAACTGATGCTCTTCTCTCTGAGCGCTTCATTGTTGAGGTTGCAGGTGATGGAACAGTTTTATTTTTCTTCTGTATGTTCATGAATCTAGGCAAACGGTTGAGCGTGCCAGGGCATTATTCCAGTGTTCTAACGCAGCTTTGGTAGCACTTCACAAGAAACTGTACTTCAACTGGCAACAAGACTGGAGAAGATGGGTGAGTTTACAAGCTAATGCTAAGAATAAAGAAGCACTGCCGCCAAAGTGACCACCAAAGAACATGGTTTCTTTTATAAAAAGTCTTACGACGTTGCCTCTTTTAATGTAATTATTTAATTGACTTGAAGGGCCAAAACATGCTCCCTCCCCCCTTTTTTCCTCTCAAGTTTTCACTGGAGCCAATCATGTTGAAGTAAAAGTGACGGCCATGGTTCTCAAAGTTTACTGACCGCCTCAAGAACAGAGTTCAGCTGCTTGTAAACAATAATGTCAAGTTCGATTAAACTGCCTTGATGACTGGATTGATTCTTGTCATGTTGTGCTACATGTTTTCTGACAAATTTGACTGAAACAAGTACTTTAGGCTGCAGATCCTCCCTTTCATTTGACATGACTGAAACACTGAGTACGTAAAAATCATAATTGCATCAATTTATATGTCTTATATTAAACCGTTTTATGTAATGTTTCGTTCAGTTGCCACCACAAAAACGGTAGGATCTCTATTACACACTTTATTTGATGGGGATAGTCAAGATGGTTTGTCCCAACAGGAAAGTATCCTTTAATACGTTCCACCAGATATTGTGGTTAAAAAGTGATTCAGACAGAGACAAATAGAGTGATGGGTGTGACTGCGTCACCCTCTCCTCCCCTCCTTCAGGAGGTGAAGGTAAAGCTGCTCCTGGACCGGATGCATTGCAGACATTGAGCCGTCATAGAAAAGAGTCCATGTCCATGAAGGGAAGTAGTGTTATCAGTATATCTGTGGACTTCCTGCTTTAACATGTCAAAATGTCATCTGTGCAATCGGCCTGAAGGCTTGCAGACTCCAAACAGTCCTGAGAGCCCCACAGCTCCGTTAGATCATCTGCAGTACAAATCCTCCAGGCAACAAATGGCTACGATGTCATGACAACAATCACGTTAGCCAGAAACCAGAAGTCAGAGCAGAAGATTGGACATGAATGGAAGTACCTTAAAAATCATTTTCAGAACCACTCATTGGATTGCCAAACGGATCAGAAGATGAATGCAACAGGTTTTTAAGGCACGACTCTCTTCAGAAAATGCTCTGAGGCAAACGGGGAGATGAACCTACAACATTTATGAAGCTGATTAAAGAAGCGTGTGTTTACTCAAAAGGCTTCCACTCATGATAGCATGGGATGCAAACACTTGAAGAGAAGGTGAAACAAAAATAAAGTTTGCTCGCCCCCATGCTGAGGGAATGTTGAGGGAAATTTATCTAACTAGAAGACGGAACTGGGCCTTTTATTCCAGTGAAATCTGGTTGTTCTGGCTAAGGTGTCAACAAGTGAAGTCAAGTGCTAATTACAACAATCTGATAACATTAAGAGAAAGCCAACACAAAAAGCACTTGGAGGCAGACACTTTCTGGCCGGACCCTAACTTGGCCAGTCCTTAAACTCTACTGCTGTCAATCCAAACCCTGCGCCGGTGCTAATGGGTCTTCTTTGAAATGTAATGAGGTTTTCAGCTATAAATACAGAAAAAAAAAAAAACATTTTAAAAAGTGTGAAGG
>KV751353.1:7302841-7328257 GCA_001698575.1 Mola mola
CAGGTATCCAGATGAGCTTCACCAGCTGCAGGCCTTGTCTAACTTCAACGTTACTGACAGACCAAAGATCTGATGCTTCTTTTGAGTCTTTTGTTGGTCCACTGCTAGAAACCCACCAACTGGATTTGTTTTCCAGCGGGGAGCCGTTCCAATCTCAACAGCTGGTCTAAACATGGACGCCTGTGTGCATGTGAGCGTCACGTTAACAGGTTCTTCAGACTTACCCTCTGGTACCTCCTGTGGCTCGGGTCACGGAACCAGTGGGGGTCCTGACCTGCAGCTGGAACCGAACCACAAGCCACTTCTGCTCCTCCATCAGAAAGACGGCGTGCAGCAGCGGGGAGGAGCCTCCCCACTGAGACGACAGCACGTTCTGTGTCCGTCCAAGATAAACGACCAGCTTCTGTTCAGTCGCCGACCGTAAGTCATGTCAGAACGCTGAAACAGTCGGCAGGAGAGCGAGTGAAGCAGGGAATACATGTTCAGGGTTTTTTAACGTCGTTCCTCACCCGGTTCCAGGGTCTACGGGCAGACGGGTGTCACATCTGTACGGACTGTAAAATCCCTCCGAGACAAATTGTAATTTGCGATTTTGGGCTCTAACATAAAATTCGTTTGACTGATTGATTGGTTGAATTTTTGTTCAATAGCAGGTGAATCTAATAGATTGCTGCTCCAAATTTTTGTAGCATTCGAAAAAGACTTGAAACAAAACGAAATGGCCCTGGACTCCAAATTACTCTCTTTAATCTATGTGTTATATTGATTATTCCCATAAACCAGTGTATGTCTAGTGCCGGTGCCAAGCCCGGGGAAATGGTGAGGGTTGTGTCAGGAAGGGGATCTGGTGTAAAAACCGAGCCAAATCAAGCATGCGAATCACGAAAATGAATTTCATACTGGATCGGTCGGGGCCCGGCTTAACGACGACCGCCACCTGATGACAAACAGGGTACCGGAGGAAATCAGGCTACTGTTAGTCGACAAACAAGAGGAGGGAAACGCGTTAGGAAACACAGAGAGAGAAGAGGAAAGTCCAGAGTGAAGGATTGAGAGTAAGAACTCTTTATGATGACGGGCGAAGGTAGAGAGCTGGCTGACATGATGCGGAGAAGAAAGGTCGATGTTCTGTGTGTGCAAGAGACCAGGTGGACGAGCAGCAAGGCTGGAAGCATCGGAGCAGAGTTCAAGCTGTACTATCATGGTGTGGATAGGAAGAGAAAAGGAGCAGGTGGGATCCTGAAGGAGGAGCATGCAAAAAATATTGTAGAAGTTTAAATGGTGTCATTTTGTAGCTAATCACGTAGCCAGAACCAGCTGGCTCTGCGGTTCGTGTGCTATTTTATGAACCAAATGACCTAAAGTGTCAGAATATCCAGAGGACGCAGCTTGAGAAAAATGGTTAGAGTCTGCAGTCGTGGTTTAATGACTTTCAACGCCTTCCATCAATTAATACGGTTATCGTGTGTTAATTAACACTGTGGGTCAAAGCAACTGACTTTTAATTAGTTTTCTAGCAAGATTCAACTAAACTCACGGAGCGACTGGCCTTCACAGACATGTACGGATGTTTACACTGTCAGACAGTATCAAAACCATGTAGGCGTGATGGGTGTTACTCAGGCATATAAGCAGGAGAGTGAAACCAGGGCTTGTCAGTATTTAACTGTCTGCAGAAGACAAAACTGCACGTTAATTGCCTTCTTTTTTCCACTCTTCTGCACCTCAGTTCCTTAAACACAGATTGTACATGTGAATAAGGTAGAAAACCTGCGCAATTTTACTCACGCGACATTCGCTTAACTACGAATGGCACCGAACAAGTTACAAGGAAATGTTGTCAAAACTCGTGTTAGAACTTTCTGGAATCTTACAAAACTACCTGGAAGCGTCATAGTAACATCAGCAGGCCACATGCTCGAAGATCAACGTCTTCAATGGCGTCGTTTTCCACACAAATAAGACAAACAACGCAGGAGGGTCTCTCACCACTCAAACCTCAGTAATGCAGATAAGCACTGTGAGGAGCTGTGGAAAACTAGGAGGTGCACAATTTACAAAGGCTGCCATTCAGGAAGCCCTATTTATTGTCTTGGTTCCTCACGAGTCACATATTAGCTCAGGATGATTCTTGCGTTAGTAAATGTTGAGCTGGGACGGAGGCAATAATCACCTTTGGCCGTCAGGCATATTTCAATGAACGCTTTTCGCCTTCACAAGGAGAAGAAAGAGAAGAACACAAAGAAAAAGTTTGATTCCACAAACACAATCATTTCTCCTAGAGCGTGAAGCTTGAATAAATGTTTGTGATTGCTCCCTGCTTGTAAAGTGTTACCAAATAAACAAAGGCTCCGTGGAGAGGGGGACTAGGTCGTGCACAATCTCTTTGTGCAAAAGGGCTGAGGAGACATATTCAGGCTTAAATGTGGTACTATAATCTTATCTAATGTGCAAACCCCAGAGTGAACAGAGCCTTCAGAGACATCTTTGGTGCCCTCCTAAAGGGGGCCCCCGATTGGGAACTGCTGACCTAAGGACTCCTTATATGGATTTCCATATAAATTTTGGTTCCTTCCCTGGTTTGCTTGTAAAGTCTCAGTTCTTCTAGGTGTTACAAGCCGAAAGCAGAGCTACGATTATCTGCACGACAGGTAGTTAAATGGTGGAAGCACCTGTTCTTACATGCTGCCGGAGATGGAGGAAACTCTGAGGGCTTCGTGGCGGACGCAGGTGTTTCTACTTATCCTGGTCGGACCCCCTCCCAGGACAGCGTGTCTATTTTACTGCGTGAGATGCGTCTGACATGAATAACCGATATCTGATTCTCATCGGACGCAGGCAGCACGGGAACCCAGTTACACAGACAGAGCTTTTAACCTTCGTTCATTCAGGGGATTTTCCCTGGCAGCAGAGGTGTTTTTGACGTGAGTTCAGGCTGCGGCAGCCAAGTGCAACCACAGTGTGATCTGATGGCCACAGAGCAGCTGCAGCCCTGCTGCACCGCCCATCGCAGCCTTTTTCATACCAGTCGCCATCTCACAGTGCCTCAGGATAAACTAGAGTTAAAGGCAAAGACGTTGACGTAAGAGACACGACAGGCTTATGCAGAGATGGCGATTTAAAGCGGATTTCCTGTCTGTTTTACGATTCATTTGAAGATCTTTTGTTTGTTTTTAAATCTTTTAACGGATGAACACATCCATTCATCGGCCTCTCTCAGCATGAGAAGAGCCCAAACGTTGCCTATTTCCAAAACACGTCTTAAGACTTTTACTCTTTGGCTTTTTTGTTTGGTTTTGTGGTTACTTTTTCGTGTTTTATTTTTTTGGCCGACGCTGTTGTGTTTTTACATGTGCTCAACAAATAAAGTTTGATCGATTGAGGCATTAATCCATTTGAATTTACCATTTATTATTGCTCTCTGTGAATCTGAATAAGCAATTTTATAGTATGAAAGGAGCAAATATTTGTGACATAGTGAAAAACATCTGGGTTAAACGAGTTAAATCAGTAGACGTGTCTGTTCTCCTGTCGGTGACACACTGCAGTGCCAAGTGACAGTTTGACCAGTAAGAGACACTGATGGCCTTCATGCCGAGGAAACAAGGAAATCCTCTGAACGTGTGTAAAATAACTGAACTTAAGTTTTCACCGTAGAAGACCCAGGCTGCCAGAGCTGGTGTTTTGTCACTGGCGGATTACAGAACGAAAGCAGACATCCTCAGCTCTGACGTTTGTTTCAGCCACGATGTGTGACGCAGGACACAGAAAACACAACGTGAACATGTCAACATCGATGTTGAGGTCAAAAACATGATTTTCTTCAGAGGGGATCTTTAAACATCTTTAAAGCTGCAGTCACGTGCAACCTGTGCAATAACAATGCGACTCGGGAGATTATTATTGGCTGGTGTATCTGCAGTCAACCATGTTAGTATCAGGCGACAGCATTTGATTTTCATGCAAATGCACCTGGACGTTTGGCAAAATCCTGCGAACAAACATCACACTGCATCCAGGGTACCGACAGAATCTCTTTGGTGGGGAAATAAAGTCAAATAAAAATGGGTAAATTCAGTGATCTACAGGGATTTAATATATGTACAATACTCTTCTGACGATGGCTTAGAAATGCCACATGTTAAGTTTTTATTAAAACTGTTCCATCATTCCCATCACTCTACTCTAACTTCTAGTGTGACGACACCAGGTCAATACTCAAACACATCGGTAGAGGGTGCTGTGGATCGTTTTGTACATTAAACAGGCAGCAGCCAGAGTGAGATGCTAACAGAATAATCCGAGGCTACGTTAGAAAGCTGAGCGGGGGAAGGCTGTTTTTTAATGTCGAATGGTTCGACAGGCGCTGAAATAACTAATATTCATGTATGTAATTTTATTATTATTATTATTTTTTTTTTTTACAGTATCTTTGTAAGTACGAGTTACACAGCTTAGCATGTAGTAGACAAATATGTTGTAAGAGTTGTTTAGGATATAAGTCAGCCATGACTACGCAGTCACTAGAGGTCTTATTCAAATTAGTTTCACTTCCGGCCGCCCATTAACATGAACTAACTCATTTTGTCAATAAGTTAAGTTAAGTGTAGGAAAATGGTTGTTTGAAACCACCTGCTAACCTGCTCCTCACACCATTTATGACGTCGCTTTGAGCAGGTCGTGTGTTTCAGCTGCACAGTGTGGACAGTTTGTGCGTGTGAGACGTGCACAGATGTTTTGTGCATTGGTAACTTTTTTTGAGTGTGTGAATGCATTTCGTCTCCTCTGTCATCAACGTCTTTGGCAACATGGCGGACTTGTCCCTGCATTCAATGTAAGTAAATAAGCCGAGTTTGTATATTGTACATGCGGTTAAATACTATTTTAATAATGGCGGTTGTTCATTATTAGAATATACGTACATGTGAATGTACATGAAATGTGACAAATGTAGCTGGACGTGTAATTAGCGAGGATGCTCAGTAATGGTTGTTCATCTCATTTAAAGAAGTGGAGACACCGACAGCCTTCGTCATCACCATCGTCAACAGCTTCCTCAGGCTGCAGAAGGTCCCTGTTTCCAGTAAAGAGGTTGACCTCTGACCCAAACTCCAGACTTAGGTAAATCTTTATTTGTTGTGCGGTTAAACTTTGTTTCTACAAATACTGTTTATTTGTTGATTTAACTCGGCTGTTAAAGTATTTTCAGATACTACTTGTTCTTGCATTTTTTTTGCCTGTTAAAATGTCTTTCAAATTTAGAACTATTAAATCTTATCGTTGTCTATGGACGTATTTTGTTGATTACGATCAGGAGATTATCTCTACGGTCGCTTATTCTTTATTCATTTAGTTACAGAACTTTTCTCTCTTTTTAATGGTCATATTGCCTTCAAGTTATATGAATTTGCTATTTTTCATATCGATTATCAAATACATGCAAACAACACATACATTTATTTTCTAGATTGTCTAATTTGGTGCTTTTAATTCCTGAAATGCGTTTGATGCATCAGTATTAAATGGGAGCTTTGCTGTAATAGGAGTCGGGAGACGTCGAACCTCCTGATAGCAGCAGTGTTATGACGTAGTTGAAAATGAAAGTGGGAAATCCATAATTTCGATACGTCACCGTAGCGATGAGGAGCTGACCTTGGACGTCTCCAACCAGGCAGGTCACATGCAAAATAACACCGACAGATTGAGGCACATTCCGGTCGCAAAGATGTGCTCAGAATGTGCCTTCTGATTGGTGGAGGTTGGGCTCCCAGTAGAGGAAATAATCAGGCAGTGCTGGAACATACTGAGCTCCACGTACCAGGGACTAGTGTGCAAAAAATCAAGATTTGCCTGGTGTCCACACTATTCTCTAAAATGGAGAAATGAAATACTGCTGACACCCTCTCAGTCTGAGACTTCTGGGACGGTATTTTGTGTGTTTCTACATGGGTTGAGAAAGTGATGTTTTGGCAACGATTACTGCTTTCACCCTCTGACTGGCCCACGTTCCTCCCTAAATTCATCTTCCTTTTACTCAGCCTTTACTTGCAGCGCTCAATTTAACAAGAATTACAAGCATCACTGCCCTCGTTGCCTTTAGCAGCTGTTGAGCAGTTATCTGGTGGGAAGACTTTTGAATATCTACACCGAACTGGGCCAACCTCGAGAAAGAAAAACGAGGATGCTTAAGGAGGCAGCGTGCGCGCTGGATTACCTGAGTGACTGAGGAAAACCGCCAAAACATTAGGACTGCAGACGGGACGGATTCATGTCCACACATCAATGTTTACACCGGAACTGCAGGAAAAGAAACAGTCAGAGGCACAGTGACTCGTCGGTCAGTGACAGTGGTCATGTGATAGGTTAACATGGAGGGAGAGTAAATCTGAAATGGTGCTAAAACACTCATCTGGGAGACAGAACAAATGAAAACATGTTGTGTTAACACTAAACATCTGCGGCAGCGGTGCTGGTGAGTCCATAATATTAAACTTCGGCACACTTGCAGATAAATATCAATTTTTCAAATTTGCAAACGTGCCCAGTTGCAATCATATTTGTGGTTTTTAACCTACTTAAAAAATAACCACTGTTTGCTGTCCTGCACATATTAATGATATTCACGAGGCTCAAATTCCCCCACAAATTACCACAATTATCTAACCACAATAACAAAAGAAGTCTTTTTGTCCTGTTAACACAATAATCATCTTTTCACCACAGTAAGAAACTGCCTCAAGCGATCAAAACTGAAAGGACACATCAGTGGAGAGACACGTCCCAGACAAACATACAAGCAGGGTCCCAGAGTTCTGTGGGAGCTGGGAAAGAGCCGGACATGTTGGCGAACTCCAGACCTTAATGATCTGTTTGTGATGGGATGTGCTCCCGTTCAGGTTATCCTCTTCCCACAGCGGAGACAACTTGTTCACTCACCTCCTTTTTGACAAGCAGGTGGATTAGAGGAACTGCAGGATGTAAACAGCGAAAAAGAGATTTTGCTCGTTTAGAAGATGAGAATGGATATTTTTACCCAAACTGCAGGAGCGCCCACCAGTTGTGCATCCTGGGAAGTGGCTCAGCGAGCGATTACACCCTCTGGGAGTCTGGCAGCGGAGAATCACTGTGAAAAAGGGCTTGTAACGTGTCATGCCAGTCCACACTGCCCGGAAACGTAGCTTTAATGAGGAATTCAGTTCGGACTGGTGTTTTTTATTTGTTTCCCTCCCCAGGCTGGTGTAGCAGCAGATCAACATCTGCAGTAAAACAGGCTGTCTTCTTCCCAGCCTGGCTGGCTAATTTACTTAAAGCTATTAAACGGGTCAGTGGACTTCAAAATGATGCTCGACCTGCCCATCTGGGGCAAAACATGGTGAAATTCAAACTTACCGAGCAAAATAATCTTTAAAATTTTTCGCAGTTGTAGTCGTCACATGTTGGCTGTGATGTCAATAAAACTGCCCGATTTCATTAGGCTGTGACAAATATGAATAATTTCTGTGATTTTAATGAGCAGTTGTCCTTGGTCTCGGTCACACTGACTGTTCAGGTCTTCACGTGTCCAAAAATTCATGCTTGAGTTGAAAAAGACCCAGACACAAAAAACAAAACAAAACAAACCAAGCTGGACCAGTTTGAGCTAGATTTGTGGCACCTGGTAGGCCAGCTACCATCCCATGTTGAACTTTCTAGCAGGGAACCCTGAAATGTCGGATTTCACAGATGACTGCTAATCGTTCGTTAATGCCAACTAAAAGCATGTGAAAACAAAACCTGTGTCAGAAGTGTCTTCTGCCCTGTGAAGCTGTGATTCACATCCATCCTGTTTGGCAAGAAAGGCTTTAAATACATCCGGGCTCTGCTCCTTCTCTCTCTCTTCATAATGGAACGGCCCTCATTAGTTCCGCTCTAACGCACGATTATTTGCTATTTTACGCAGAGTCGATCAAACGTCTTTCAAGTCTGCTTGACTTCTAAAAGCGTTTTTGGTTTGTCAAATTCAAACATGGGTGAACCTGTATTGTCAAAGTTGGGAACCCATTCACTTTGAGGTTTGCTGTCTTGCTCAGGGACACCTCGGCAGGCTGTCTGCAGGCTTTAGGAATCAAACCCCCCCCATCCTTTAAAATTTGTTGAGTGAGTGTGTAGGTGGATACACGCATGGTGTTTGTTGAGGACATGTGTCTTAGATGGGATGTTGGCCAACACCTGCCTGATGTCTCGCCCCCAGGCTGCCCGAAACCCCTCCTACTTCCTCTCCGTGATGACGGACGGTCGTGAGTAGTGTCGAGTGCATTTACTCATGACCCTAAATAGATAAATGGATAGACTGACAGAATGTCAGGTTACACTTTGTAACCCTTTCTCTACAAGCACAGGTGGAGTCCTCTCAGTCCGTGCAGTACCCATAGAATCCAGCAGAGGGCTCTGCCTGTGCTCACAGACTTAGATGCTGTGCACAAACTTAAACAGAGTCGATTTCCGATAACACACGTTCAAGGGTGAAGGAAGTAACCGCACGCTTAAATCTACATTCTGAGTGTTGGATTTGTGCCGCGACATCTGGAACCGCAGGTTGTGAAATGGACCTGAGGTTTGTTTCCGTGTCTCTGGACTCTGCAGTTAATTACCACGTCTGTAGGATAACAGCAGAGTTTGAGGCAGGATGGAAGGAGGGTTTTCATGTCAAAGCTGGAATAGCTCATTATGGCTTAATGGAGCGTCAGTTTCTCTGTACAAGTCAAACTTTGCTCCAACAAAGCTTCGTGTATTCACAGTGAAAACAATTTGATTATTTTGCCCTTCATTCATCATTTTCTAGAACAGTTAAGGAACACACATGGGCAAAAAAATTCAACGTAAATGTAACAAGATGGATGTCTTACAAGTTCCAAGTTTGTGCAAATTCCATTTTATGAGCTGCCTGCACAGAAGAAAATGGACAGAACACAACCATTTGTTTTACAGCTCATATGTCAAGGGTTATAAATACTGATAATTAGTGTTGAGTTGTTGGAGTTGGTGGGAGCAACTATACATTCCAAACCCCGTAACTTCATTTAAAGTTATGAGCTTTGGTAGAGCTACAGCATGTCCATGGGAAAATGCTGAAAGTGTTCGTGGGACTGTCTAAAGGAGGTTTAGTTTTCTGGTGCCTTTTAACCAGCGGTTTCATGCTTTTTACATTGCTTTAATTTTTCTTTAGAATGATTATGTTTTGTTATTTCATCCGTAGTTAACCTCATGTGTGAAGTTATGACAAAATACACAAATTGATCCAAAGAAGAGTAAAGTTTAGGGCTGCAATTGATAATTGACGGCTATTTTTTACAGTTTCTCGAACTTCCACTTCACAGTAAAATCAATGTTAAATGACGGATAATAAACAATAATACAAACGAAATGTTGACAGGTTTTTGCTTTACAGAACCATTTAAATGCCTGATTGAAATGCACAAAAAGAGGAACTTTATGTTGCTGAAGGACATCAGCTGCAATAATGGAGAAAAATGCAAATGAACTGTAAACAAGATTTTTTTTTCTGTTGAAACACACTTACACACACTAATGTATGCTGTAACTATGTAAGAGGGATCTTGCAAGTCACTATCACACACACACACACACACACACTCATCGCAAAGCAAAAACATTAGCATGCCCACACACTCCTGGTTTTATGGAAACTATGTTGTTGCTGCAGCCGCTCAGATGGTGTTGAGGTGCCAGGGATGCATAAATAGACTTCACTAGCTAATTATATATAAACTTGCATATTAATTAAACATATACCATTATTATATACGCTCACAACGTATAAACCCAGGTATGGGCAGCTTTACGCCACATGCACTACTTGTTGTACACTGACCGCTGACGGATGCGTGACCTCGCTCCCTGTTACACAGACTAAGATGTGCGTTGTAACACGGAAGGACTTTTACCAGTTGACTTCACTCGTTTAGCCGCAGAGAAACAACAAATGGCTGCGACGCTCGCTCCTGTGGAGCTCCGGGCAACTCTGTGTAAAAAAAAGTCCTAAATGGTTGACGCTCTAATGAAAAGCTGCAAGTTTTCACTTCAGTCACATCTTGTTTTTATTTTTTTTTCCAAATCCAGTGTTGTGGTGTACAGAGACAAAACAACAAAATGTGTCACTGTCCAAATACTTATGTACCACCTGATGCTTTACACCACTACTGCTCCCGCAGTAGTAAACAGTGCGCCCTCCAGTCTTGCTCACTGGCGTCTCCCGACGAGGACAGACGGAAAATTATTCATTTCTTTTATTTACGCGAGCACGACTGAGCCGTCATTGGAAGCACAGATGTACAACCTCTGTGCCAGTACGATTCTCCACGCTGTATTTTTACTGCGACCGTGTGTGCAGATGAAGTACTGAACACTGCCAACGAGTGTTACACATTACCTCGCTGCGTAAAGCTGTGGCATGTAACGTCTTATTCCAGAAGGTCTGGAGTCTGAAGGTCGACAGAATAACCTCAGGTGTCTCTCTTTGCTGACCCGGTTATCCCCGCTGGAATCTTGGCTCCCGTCCCCCCTGGCTTTGGGTTCTGGTCTCCGTGGCTGGTCTTTAGTCAGGTGACTCTGAGACCACGTCGACCGCTAAACACACTATAACTGACCCCTCATTTCCGCCTGTATAAAAACAGCCACTAAAGCTGAACGCTGTCACCTGTTAAACACTCACAGGTGCTTGGAAAACCCTAATGGGGGGCTCTCGGCCCAGATCCCGGCCCAGACCTGAACCCAGAACCAATCAATTATTCACAACTGTCACATTTCCCTATTTCGGTTATAAGTTATTTTTTTAAGAGCCAAATATTACACTTTAAAAACCAACTGCATCTAATTGGTGACAATAATAAATATTTAATCAGCTAGTTTATATTAGAAATATTGTAAAATGATTGTAAATGATTAGTTTGGCTTCAAGTGGCAGCTACAGTGAATGTTAAAAATGTTTCAAAAAGTTGACTATACAAGGCCATGTTCGCCTGTTTCCTGTTTAATTTAAAGTGATGCTTGTGTGTCTTTATCCCTCTATAGTGTATCTGTTGCAATTCCTCTGGCAATATTCACAATGCAACGTCCGTTCTGGGTCTTTGTTTGAGGAATTTGTTTCCCTCTGGACCCCACATGGCTGCAGACTTTCACAAGGCCGAAGCCATCTGCAGACCAGCAAAATACCGCCGACGGTAACGGAGGTTAATGCCGTCGAAAGTTACAATTTTCTAACTTTTTGTGGAATTTTCAGGATGTTACTCATTTAATGAGTAAATATGGTCGAGACAGGAGCCAGAGCCTGAAAACTTACAGAGATGCGACTATAAGCTGAAACGTGGCAGCTAATCAGCACAGAGGTGGGCGGAATAACAGGTGGGTATTATGGAACGTTTATTACTGTATATCAGCCACGTTAGTTGAAAAGCTGCATTTGACAGCCACATTCAATACTGGAATATTTCTATAAAATGATAGTGAATTTGATAGGTTTCATTCCATCACGTCGTCGTGTGTGTTCCATTGAGCTGCATGTTGTTTCCCGTCGTGTGAATGCAGCATTATGTTGTTAAGTAAGTCTGGTTTGTAAACTTATTTCACTAAACTTGAGCTGTGGCTTCACAGGATGTTTTTTCAAAACATACTTTGCCCTGTTGCTCTCTCCAATCTTGCCAACCTAAGCTTTAATGAAAGTCAGTGTTTTCAGCCATATCAGCATTGTTCGATTGTCTCTGTGTGTGCAGGATTTTCCATTCTTTACTCTAATTCATGACAAATACTTTCCAAAATGATGACCGTCAGCCACAGCTTGCTTGCACTATCGCTGCGTGTGTTGCCATGCAGGTGTTACTGCTTTGTACGTTTTGGTCCAAAAATATTTGGACGGTGACACAGTATTTTATCATTTCACCTCTATACACCATCACAGTGGATTTAGAATAAAACAGTCAAGATGTGATCAAAGTGCAAACTTTCAGCTTTAATTTATGAGGTTGCACAAAAATGTGGCATTTACTGTTCAAGAATTCCAGCCATTCTATACAGATTACCTCCATTTTTCAGAGGCGCAAAAGTATTTGGACAATCGACCGACAAGCAGTTTGATGGCCAGATGTGGCAAATGCTGTTTGCCAAAAATTAAGAGCTGTCAATATGAAGTCCAAGGAGACATCAGCACAGGTGAAGGAGGCCATCAATAGACTGAAAAAAATATAATAAATCTATCAGAGAGATGGAAAAACCTTTGGGAGTGGCCACGTGAATAATTTGGTACATTCTTAATGGAAAAAATGCACTGCAGAGCTCAACAACATCAAAAGGCCTGGAAGACAACTAAAGTGGATGATGACAGAATCCTTTCCTGAAGAAAAACTCCTTCACAGCATGGAGACAAGTCAGGAACACCCTGGAGAAGGAGAAGGTGTATCATTGTCAAAGTCTATAATCAAGAGACACCGTCATGAATGTAAATACAGACGGTTTACAAGAAGGTGCAAACCACCGGGAACATTCAAGAACAGGAAGACCAGATCAGACTTTGCCAGAAAACATCTAATCAAGTTCTGGAATCAGTATTATTTGGACAGAAGAAACCAAGATAAACTTGTATTAGAATGATGGGAAGAGAAAAGTCTGGAGAAGGAAGGAACAGCTGATGATCCAAAGCACCACATCATGTGTCAAACTTGGTGGAGGCAGTATTATGGGATGGACATGTGTGGCTGCCAATGGAACAGACTCACTGCTGTTTATTGGTGATGTCGATTGATGACGGCTGACAGAAGCATCAGGAGGAATTCTGACGTTGCACCAGCGAGCTATTTTCAGAGGCAGTAAACACATGCAGATGTTGAGAAAGAGGGTCTGACACCAAACTGGCAGGTAGATGAGATATTAAAATATGTAACAGTGTGAAATGTTGGCTGCAGAGTTGATAGAAGATATCAGATGGTAGCTGTTGCTGCCACGTTGGGCACTTCCCGAATAACCACGGCACTTTTCCAAGCAGACGGGAGGACGCAAGTCGATAGTGACGTCTTAATTCAAGTTAATTCAAGTGGATTGATTTGAATATGAACAGCCAACTCAACAAGACGGCCCAGCTGTCCAGTCATCCTTAAGTTCATTAATTGTGCGACAGGTGGTATTTGTAGAAAAGAGAGAACGTTTAGGTTGAGAGTTAATCCCAGGATCAGGGTCACCTGTTGTAGGTGTCGAGCACAAGAGAGCAGAGGAAACAGTCAAACGTCTGAGATAAAATGGGGATCATGAATGGTGGGTACACGTCGTCAGATAGGTGTTTTTTTTTTCTAAAAATCGGATTTATCGTTATTTCCTTTCGTCTTACATAAGTGTTATGAAAATCGATATTTATCCCAAACAGCAGAATCCTCGAATTGTCTGTAAATCTTCCCAATTTTATCCAGTTGTTTAGATAAGATAATCAGATGTGAACTGTGTTTACCTTTAACTTTCATTGCTCTTTATTGCTCTTTATTGAGCAGGTGCCTCAATAACTCAAGTAGTTCCAGGCATGTTCAACATTAGTTGAAGTTGGTTTCAGGTGTGATTTCAAGATTTTTGATTTTTCTTGATTTTTTTCAAGATTGATCGCTAGAACAATCGGATAAGACAGCAGAATTTATAATTCTGTCAGAACAAGTAAGATCTGTGGTGGGCTTAGAGATTGACTGAGTGAAGTTCTCCCCTTTAAATAAGTTTCAATCATGTGATGAGGAACAAAACAAGTTGCTCATTTTCATGAAATCTTAATTTTAGCTAAAAGGCCTTTTAAAAGTACTGATGGGCTTATGTCAGGAATATCAAGTTCAGACACAAAGCGTGAGGAAACAATCTCTATAATATCACATGTGTGACAGTGCAGCCATCTGTGATGAGGCAAACATCCATCCATACTCCAGCTGGACCGTGTCCAAGAGTCGAGTACGTTCTGAAGGGGAGAGAGTGAGGCCGAGAGAGGAGGGTAGGAGAGCCACTACACACACACACACACACACACGCACACGCACACACACATACTGACAGCACAGATGGGCAAAACAGAAAGGGACAAAATCAACATCAGGCTGCATCTTGAAACCCAACAGCTAAACAGCCTCCTCAGTCACTTTGGTCAAGGAAGGATTTTGCTTTTTGGACAAAATTGTTGAGCTTAAACACAATTTGCAAGTGATTTGTGGCTGTAAATTATCCAAAATGTAGGAAGGAGCTGAGTGACCAGGGTCAGAGGTGCTGCATTATAGGTTCAGCTCTCGGGGCTCCCTGGCAGGAAGCGATTCATCAGCCCCGTCCTCACTAATATCAACTCATAAACCTCGGGTCTTTTTCCTGTCTCAACTTTTTACTTTCCGTCTCGTGTGTAAAAAAAAGAAAAAAGAAAACATCACAGAAGAACAGTTTAACTTTAAAGACTTCAACTGCCGCTTTAACACTGCCAACGTTCAGTGCTGACTGGTCGAGAAGGGTCAAGGTGGGATAAAGTACAGACATTAGAGTATTTACTGCCAATATATCTGTTTTTGGCAGACAAATTCATCTTTAATACTTTAAGCGCTATCATGTGGCTGTTCTGGGAGAAGCCTGCGGCTGCTGTAAAGAGAAAGCTGGGCGGTGCTGGAAAACAGTGTGTGCACTCACAGAAACTTCCCTGGGCCAATCAAAAGGTCATCTACTACATGGTTCCTGAAATCAAACGTTGTTGTTCAAAGCTAGGTGAGAAACTTGTCTCTAAGCTCTTCTGTTGTGTCCTGGTAACAGAAACCTGCTTCAACTTGTGAAGGTTTTTATTTGTTTTATATTTGTGTGTGTGTGGATGCAACCGTTGCCCTCAGAAACCTTATCTGGGTAGCACAATTAGCCTTCAGATGCTGGTAAAGACTCAAAATTTTTACAAAAGATTATGAGCATTAGAAACGTGAATCAGTGTTTTGTCCATGTCAGAGAAAATGTTACCAGTTTCCGCTGTCTTCATCCCCTGCATCCTCAAAAAGGTTCACAAGATGAAGCTGGTACATATTAGCACATGGGTTGGACTCACTAGGATCAATTAGCTTGACACGGCTATACAGTGTAGATTTATTCCAAACTGTTTACTCCATGTTGTCCATCTGTGGTCGTCTCTCGTGAAGGAAAAACACACGGATGTGTGGCTGTGGGTATTTAGTCCATATTACCAGCAATAACAGTTTGAGCATAGGTACAGGAAACAAAGCTCTTAATTTCTGGTGTTTTGACATTGTTTTCTTTGTGTAGCCTTGTCCAGGGACGGACAGAATGGTCTGGGAGTATATTCATGGCCCAGACAAAGCATTTGCTGGCGGGTCTGAGGCAACTTTACTGCTGCATCTGAGAATTCCATGTGAGTACATCACACCAGGAAATGATCCAACAACATCAAGGCTTCAAATTAGAAACATCTCTTCATGTAATCACTTCCCTTGCGCCCATGAGTACAATATACAACAATATAAGGCCTAGAGGCCCTGTGGCTCTCGTCATGCAGTTTCTCTGACTTAAATGAGCAACAAAACCTGCATGAAATGACCATTAAACAAACTCTAAAGCTTGTTCACACTTTAATAAGCACAGTGGAAACTCATTCACTCACTTTTATTTGCTGTCCTCACGAACATGTATGTGATACGTTTTAGATGGAGGAGGATGGTTAAACAAGCCTCCATCATCATCAACTCCCTCATATCTGCTCAGGGGAGATAGTAGAGAATAGACAAGAGATGATGCTGCAAAATAAGAGAAAATATTTACGTTTTAATCATGAGTGATTATAGGTTTATTTCCAAACTCAGCATGTTTGATACACCAAACACCTAAAGGATATTCTTGACCAAGCAAGCTAAATATGCAATGAATTTGTTACTGTGTGGCGAAGGAAAGCCTGTAAACTGTATTTGAATACCATCAGAATAATTTTGCATAGTGTGACGGCCCAAGAATCAGCAGAGGACGCTGACGACAGTCAGGATATGAATTAAATATGAAACATTTTCTCAAAATTCTGCCCAACTTTTGTATCATCCATGAAACTTTTCAGGTAAAAACAAATGTGTCATAATTTTGTACTTATATTTTGCTGTTTAAGAAATGTGTTGGGAGAAAAATTAATGATGCAAACAAATGAAGCTGGCAGAAAGAAGATGGCAGAAGGCCATTTTAAAACTGGCGGCTCCATTGGTTGTTTCCAAACAGTTCGCTATCTCTGGAAGAGCTGCACGATGTGCATCATCATAAGGCACAAGGACGAACATTCTGTCAAGAACAAACCTGAGAGTGTGTGCAAGTGCAAAATATCAAAGACCTCAGAGAGGTAATTTGACGGAGATGTAAATAAATTCCCCTGGATCTCTGCACAGATATATTGTTTACTGAAGCAGCATCGGCGGGACGATGCATCATGGGAGACTGTTGCGAAGGCTCTTCAATGTGGTGGGTTTCGTTGGCATTGCCAAAGGGAAAACATCATTACTCACATGGCGACACATAAAAGCCCCACTTAAGCTTTAAGTTTGCCTGGGTGCATCTGAAACATGGGGGGTTAGGATTAGAAGAGAGGGCACGAGATCTGGAACTCTTTTGGCTCTAGAGTCTTTAATCGATGAATTACGTACCTGTTATATTTCATACATGAGATTGACACTAAGAAAGAGAAAAACACCTTCAGCGACTCACACATCAAATTGATGTTAATAAAAGGATGGAAGGTGCCACTCGTTTTAAGCGTTTAAACTAGAAGCAGCTGTACATGTGGTACTTTAGTTGCCCTGAAAGCACACTTTGGTCAGGTTCCAGCCACCTGAAAAACTGCCCATCACCAAAACACTTTGATACCATCAGATAATCACACGCGGGCTTTTCTGCTCCCCCTTATGAAGGTTTGACGTGTTATGACGCACAAAAGTGTTCAGATTGTTGCAGAGACATTATTTTGCTTTGTGCCCCTTTTTTCCATAAACTAACTAGGAGCTCGACAGCTCCGCTGTCTGTCCGTCAGGCAATATGTTCTTTCAAATTTAAACCCCCTTCGACTGGAAGAAAGAGGAGAAAATCAATGAAAGAAAAAGATATCAGACATATGTTTTTCATTGACTTTTCTGAAGAGAGAGCCGTACCTCTTGGGCTCGGTATTTATCAGGAGGATGGATGTTTTACTTCAAACCAGGGCATTAATGTACTATACATTTGGTGGACATCCATGTCCATCAGAATTTCTCCCAATATATTGATATTTCATATAGAAGAGAAAGCAATGAAAATATAATCAAGAAGCACAATCAAAAGTAATAATTAATATTTTCATACAGCACCAGTTCACAACAAAGGTCATCTCATGACACTTCACATGTAGGGCAGGTCTATGCCAAACCGTTCTATCGCTTCATTTATTTTCACTGAGGAAGACCTAACATTCCCCCAAAGGCAAACTGTGACAGCGCAACAGTGGTGAGGAAAAACCTCACCACTGACGCCGGCTCTCAGTGGGCAGCAATCTGCCTTGACCAGTGGGGTCAACAAGAATAGAGCATGAAGCCTTAACTTCTGTTCGTTTCACAAAGGTTAAACTATTGACCAAACATTTTGCAGGGGTAAGACCTTTAATCTGAAAAATAGCTAGTTCTAATGCATTTTCAGCAATCAAACATGGTACAAAATGGAATCAGTTAGAATAAAAATATAAAAAATGAACATAAAGATGGACGATGTCTGAAGAGAACATGAGAGCAGAGGGAATTGTTATAGATGGTGAGGATCATGTTTTTGTCTTTGTCAACGTGTCCACGTGGTCTTTTTTTGTACTACAACACACATCATGAGGGGAAAAAGCTCTTGTTCTGCATGACAGTCTCCAAAAAACAAAGTCTGACAGCCCAGGTCTTCGACATAGGAAACCCAAGGAACCAATCGTGACAGCTTGTGGGGGTTCGCATCAAAGTTGCTGTTGCGAAACGTACCATTCTGATGCGTCAATTTGTAGGCGACCTTGAGCAAGTAGCTCGCCCTCCTCCTCCTGGGATCTGGGTCTGGTTCAAACGTGTGGCTGAATGTTAGAACTTGCCACTGTGCGGCGTGTAGTAGACTAGTTTAAGAGTCAGAGGATGACAGAGCAGGTAAGTGCCGCCTTGCTTCATCTGCAGATGATAAAGGCCGATATAATACAGTATGTTCATGGATCCACACACCCTAAATTGGGAAAAGGTACAGATATACATCCGAACCGTTTTGGGTCATGTGAGGATTTTTTTTTCTTTTCTTTTTCCATGAAAAAATTGTAATATTTCATGGCGTTTTCACTCATACTACTACCCCCTCTGTGCGACACATGTTCATCCACTCCAGCTCCTGTGCCACAGTTTTTTCCACATTCTCTTGTCCATGGTGGGGTCCATCTTAAGGTGTATTATGTTCTGGTCCTACTCCATTCTCGATACATGTCCTGACCATCTCAAATATCATCTCACCTTTGGTTACAGACACAGTATTTGTTTGCATGTAAAAGTCCCTGAACCCCAGAGCCCCAGAGAAGAGAAGACTTGAATCATCTCCACTGACACTTCAGGCCAGTTATTTCACAGTAATGGAGGTAGTGAGCGGTTCCAAACGCTGAGAGCCAGCACGTTGGCAGAATGTTTAGTTTACTTAATGAACACATTTTATTATAATTATCCACCAATTAAACTATATATTTTATTGCAAGTTAGCAAGTTAGTACACTAAATTAGGTTTTTATTCAATTAGATTTAGCATAAAATAGTTAATCTGTGGCTCAGATGAGTGTTGATTACATCCATTTAAACTCATTATATTGAAGATTGATAATTGCTGTTTGTAGGCGATTTTGTAATAAGTGGCTGTTTTAAATAGACGAGTTTGATTAGATCATCAGACATTTGATTCAGCAACAGTGTTTCAAATTAAGCAGTCCCCCGACGAAGACTACACAACATGATGTCTTTTTCCAAAAAGACGGATGAGTCCGCTTCTTTTTACTCAGAGAAGAAAAAGATCTTGTTCTCCAACAATGTCATATAGCTCCGCCCATCCCACCAGCTGACGCTATTGGATGTTGTTAAACTGTTATTAAAGTTTTACAGAGGAAAAGGAACAATTTTAAAACATAATAATGATAATAATAATGACTTTTATGTCCAAAGCACCTTTCAAAACTACAAGTCACAAAGTACAAGACTGTACGATAAACTATGGATTTCAACATGGAAAATTACACGGCAGTAAAACAGGGACTTTTATATAACGAATAAAACACTTTAATTGGCATTATCCAAAAGGATTCTTTGAAAAGGTGCATTTTTAAAAGCTTTTTGACATGAGGCCTGGACACAGCTGATTTGATAAAAACTGGCGGATGGTACCATGACTTTTGGGGTCAAGATGCTGAAAGCATTATCCCGTTCTTTTCTGAATCTAGAACGTGGAACAACAACATTTGACTTTGCGACCTGAGAGTTCTGGAATCATTGTGAACCTGAGCTAGTTCATGAGGGAAATTAAAAGTGACCAATCAAATTTCTAAAATGGACAGGAAGCCGGGGTAGTTCTGCTGAAAGTGAGGTTCTGTGTTCTCTACGTCGAGCGTTGCTGCTGCATTTGGGACAGGCGGTAACCTGTTGAATGGTGAATAATGAGGTGCAGAAATCCAAACAGGAGGTGACGACTGAGTGGCTGAGTTATTCTGCTGTTGATTTTGGAAGCACTGGTCTCATTTTTGCCTTTTCGTCTCATATGGAGGTAGCAGGTCTGAACCAGGTTCTTGATACGCCGACTGAAGTTGCTGAGCGAAAACAATCCCTGAGTTTCTCCTGGCACTTGTGTTTTGTTTTTAATTGAATTATTTCTTCCTTTATTTAATGGCAGCCAATTTACATTTAGAGTTTACATTTAGAACATATTTTTAGCGGCTCACGTGTACCTATTTATATTAGACACATCCTCGTTAATAGAAGATAGTATTTGCCGCCAAATCTGCCGCCTTCATTGCTTGAAAAATTGCTTAAATTCTATGAGTTCTGATGATTTTAAATCCTGCCACCCTGGACCTCATGAATTAGACTGTCTGTGGCCGCAGCCATGTTTTCTGGAGTAAAATGCAACTTGGTTATATCTGTACATGTGTTTTATAAATGAAACCAAATTTTTTTCTCTATTTATTTAAAAATGGCTGCATGAGTCTGTGGCTAAATGTGCTCCTGAGTTTCCGCAGCTCGGCGTACAGAGGATGAGAGGGATTGTTAATTAAGCTTCCCATGATCTCCTTCTGACCAGAAAAACAAAAAACATCAGAGACACAATGAATAGAGATGCATTATGGGTAAAAACCCCCCAAAACAAACAAACATCTAGTCAATTTTAACCATTTTACTATGTCGGATGCTATTTGAGTTCCTCACATTTGCCTCATTATATTGTCACAAACCTCAATAATTGTGCACTTTTACCTTTGACCACCAGAGGGGGACAAAGGATTATTCTGGATTATGTCTTTATTTATTAAAATGAATAAATAAAAACAATAACAACAACAACAGCTGACAGTATGTTGGAGATTTCTCACTAGTTATTCTCAAAAACTCGTTATTTGCTTAATCTTGTACTTCCATTCACTGAATCACAACGACGCTGAAAGTAACGGTTGGCCGCTAATCGTTCCTGCGTTGTCTGAGCTTGCACAACATTAACTGACGCTGATCTAAGTCTTTTCCTCCACCGCCCTCCAAATTCAACCACATGCATCACTTTAACTTCCCCTGCTGGCAGCCGATGAGTTCCCAGTGTCGTCCATTACAAATGGCCCTGTCGGAAATTAAAACACTTTTATTGTTACGACGCTGGAATTTAATTCTTGGTGTGGTAAGGGTACAAATACGATCTGTGATCCGTTGCAAACTTTGTCGAGGTTAGCGAAATATTGTGGCTTCAGGGGCAACGTGCCTGTTCCTCACAGAGGCTCGTGTTACAACACGAGGAAAATCGTAGCAGCTCTCGAGAACCAGCGGTGACCAAGAATTTGTCCCTGTGTGGAGAAAGAAACTGAGCCATTTTGGCCGACAGTCAAACTGACAGTGGAGAGAGAGGAGAGGAAGAACCTCGGAGGCTGAAACCAATTAGCTCCCTGGAACATCCTCCACTCACACTGCATCTCATCACACGCTCACACAGGCACCGTAATGGAGGGGGAAGGACGCAAAGCTTCATCCACGTGCTAACACGCTCACACCTAATGTGGCCTCTAGCGCACACGTCAGTACTGTTGCATGTCGCTAAGTCCCACCTCATGGAAAACACTCTGCGGGGTGACTAAATGAAGCGAGCAGAGGGGATTCAGACATGCGTGCGACCTCAGGGGTTAATTTCTGCTCCCCTTCAGCGCACCTCATGAACCGTTTCAGCTGTCACAGGAGGATAAAAGACGTGTTCTCGCTCTCTGAGCTAGACAAAGTCTTCGCGCAGAGTTGTCACAGGAGGCGGCCACAGCAGCGGGCCTCCAACCGAGGGGCCACCTCCGGGAGCTCCTGCGCTCGCAGAGACGCTGCTGGAGAACACACAAGTGGACTGTGACGGCGACTAGCAGGGTCCCAGCTATTAGAACGACTGCAGAGCTGCAGCCGAAACCAACAGCAGCACAGAGGACCCACGTTGAGGGCACCATGTGGTCACTGTGTGGTCACCGCGTGGTCAACATGGTGCCCGTTACGCGTTCAGCGGTGGTCAGCTTGAATGTCACACTGCCGCACTCCAATTCTAGTGTATCTCAAAAAAATAGAATAATGCCGTCAGCGTTATCTGAGAAAGTGAACGTTTAATATTATCTAAATTATGATAAGTGTGGCCAACAAAATGTAAAAAGAAAAACAAACACTCCTGGATTTTACTCCTGCTGCTGCGTATCAACATTCACACTCCTCATGCAATATGTACCTTAACCGTCGTTATATAACATTTGTTTATTGCAGTTTAATCTGTTTTAATTAACACAAATATCTTCTCAGGTGACCCTCCCATTACAATGGATAATAATTTTCATGTCATTGTCGTTATGTATAGTTTTCACTGTACTCCTCTGCCTCACAAACTACCCCTCGAAGGCGAATAAAGTGTTTTGAATTGTAATTGTTTAAGCCAAAAAAATAATTTCAATGAATACAAACACACAATAAAAAAGGCTTGAATTCATTGTCAGTGCAATGGATGTATAATGAATGCAAGTTATGGAAAAAAAAATCACATTTTTCACAATATTCTAGTGTTTTTGAGGCGCACGAGTACGCTCAGGGAGGCACAGTGGGGGGTTGCAGCTTCTTCAGAATCATCATCAATCAATAATAAGCACATTTTATTTTTTATTTCACTATTTGGTTGAATGTAGTGTTTTTTGCTCATTACAGACACCCACTGGTGGGCTCCGAGTGGGCTGTCAGTTTGTTGTTGCCCTGAGTATTCTCTCAAATGCCCCCTACTGTAAATAAAACTCGATAAAGTTTCCTCCCCTCAAACGTCATCTGCCCGACCTGCTGCCACAGCACGAGAGATTCTTTATGTGCAATACTAAAATTGCTGGCCACACGTATCTGATGTGCTCTAACAGCTGAGGGGTAACTTTCCTGCAGGACACGTACACGTACATAAATCCAAATGGTCGAAGAGAAACTGGCCTTTACGTGTAAACTATAATGTAATGATCCCATTTTTGGGGGTTTTGTGAGCTCAGAAAGCTGCTCCGTTCCAGGCTGGAGATGCCAGCGAGGAGCCTCACGTCCAACCACGTGGTTCGTAAAGCAAACAACTATTTTAATTTGGATTCTGATCTTGCTGAATGGATGATGGATTTTTAGATTGAATATGTATAAAATGGATGGATGGATGATGATTGATATGGAGCAGCTACATCCAGGCCAAATTGTTGGTACTGAGTTAGGGAACAGCTCCAGTTAGTTCCAGAAGTATTTGGACAGTGAAACAGTTTTTATCATCTTGGCTCTGTACAGCACCACAGTGGATTTGAAATAAAAGATGGAGATGGGATCAAAGTGCAAACTTCCAGCTTTAATTTAAGAGGTTTCACAAAGATATGGTATTTACCGTTTATTACAGCCATCTGATACAAAGTTCCTCAGTTTTCAGGGGATCAGGGGAAGTATTTGGACAACTGAATGACAGGCAATTTTATGGCAGATGTGGTCCGTTCCCTCATTACTTCAAGACAAATGAAGCAGATAAAAGGTCTGGAGTTGATTTCAGGTTTTTAATTGGCAGCTGTTTCACTGGAGCTGTAAATATAAAGTCCACAGAGATCTCAATGCAAGTGAAGGAGGCCTTCATTAGACTGAAAAAACAAAATGAATATATCAGAAAGTTAGAAAAAACTTTTGGAGCGGCCAAATCAACAATTTGGTCCATTCTTAAAAAGAAAGAATACACAAACTCAATAACATCAAAAAGCCTGGAAGTACAGGAAGACAACTAAAGTGGATGATGACAGAATTGTTTCCTTGGTGAAGAAAAACCCCTTCACAGCATAGAGACAAGTCAGGAACACCCTGGAGAAGGAGAAGGTGTATCATTGTCAAAGTCTACAATCAAATCAACTCCTTCACAAATGTAAATACAGACGGTTTACAACAAGGTGCAAACCACCGGGAACGTTCAAGAACCGGTCCAACAACAATTGTAGTTTTGAAAGTCTACCTGAAACGGCAGTGTCATGGTGTATTTCCTTCTGAAACAGAAAAGAACCAATCACAAGACAGAAAGGCATGACAACGTTGGGATGAACCTGGACAGCTGGATGCCATGGCCTTACTGCTTAAAAGTCATCGTACATGGTGATCTAATTTCATGGTTTTAATGGAATAAAACAATATCGGGTTTTAATATAAAAATACAAAGAAAAGATGTTTTTTGGCATATGTTGCTCAAGAGATGACAGTATGATTGAGGCTGTGTTCAAGATGGGTTAAAATGGGTTTCAGTTCATTTCAGGTTGACTTTAAGGGGAATGAGTTCTTTCAATGCATCTTCTGAGGTAATGACCCTCTTTTGAATCAGTTTTAACGTTCTTTAATCTGACTCTATGCAACAAAAACAGACCTGGTGGCCTTAAAGTGGCAAGCACGACTTCTGGGAGGAGTCAAGTCCAGTTTATTGACCTCTATAACAGGCAGGTGGTGTCCCTTGCAGTGCCTTTACCCTCATTATGCAGAATTTGATCTTCCAGACTCAGGCTAATGGTATAAAGTTCCTCTGGATCAAGACAAAAAGGCATCTCCAATAATGTTGTGGTTTGTACGTTTATACAACTGGCTGTAAACAAGTTTCCCGGTGGATACAATTGAGATACCTTTGATCTTTGATCTGATGGCTCAGCCATTTCTGACGACACTATAAAAGACCTTCAGCTAATCCACTAGTAGCGGGTGTTTTGTTTTAGCTTTGCTGCGAATAGCATGCAGAGATAAAAAAACAAATGTCACAAACCACATGTCACGACACAATACAGTCTTCATCACAGCTACGAAAGGCAAAGTTACAGAACAAAAACTAAAGTGATGTCAGATTTCAACCAATCGTCTTTGGTTGTATAACTAACCCAACTTAAGTTAATTAATAACCTCGAGGCGACTTTAAACATTAAACTCGTGGTATCACTGAAGAACTGGGTGTAGACTGGTCTCACATTAACGGAAGTATGGCTGAAAAACAACATTTTCTTACATAAATACCACCCGCTGGCCAATTCTGATGTTGGAAAAATGCTAAAGATCTAATCATTTCAACATTTTATTTTGTGACACAAAGGATCTGCAGCAGCAGATGTGCTGATCCATTACAAAATACTACAAAAATACCCAGAATGCCCCCAAACACACCATCAGAGTGGGCTCAGTAAGAAAGGGTACCGCAGCACCCCCTGGTGACAAGGGTTGGAATAGTTGCCTATTCCACCATTACAAATGGGATACCTGAAAATCTATTTTAGATTTTAAAACAGTACACAATAATGTTTGTTAAAACACTTGATTAGAAGCACAAATATTTGTAGAAACTGATTTAATGTGTGTCTTTCAACATAGGCCCGCTGCTGCAGACCATTCGGGCTTTGGAAAAGATATTTGGATAAACACGTCAAACTTTCATGTCATTCCATTTATCAAAGCTATTCTTAAGCCTTCTTAAGGACGAAACAAAAGGAAACCTCTCCACTTCTCCTTCATTCACGCAGTCTGGATGGTTTTAAATAATTCCTGCTCTCAACCGCGGAACTAAACACCTCCGACTCCTCGATCAGGTTGCTCAAAACAAAAGATTCAGTAACGTAGTTGTGCTTTTCTCAGTTTTGGTTTT
>KV751353.1:7328325-7373292 GCA_001698575.1 Mola mola
TCTTTGTTTCCAGGTCAAAATGGGGGGAAATGCATCCAAGGAGAAAGGCACTGTAGACACAGGTGGGAAACGTTTGGGAAACTTTGTCTTTGCCTGCTTGTGTCCTTCGGTGACTTAAGGAGGACCGAACACGAAAAAACGAACACACGCGGCTTTGCTTCAAGTCGATCTGGAGAGACGAGAGTCTTTGTGCAGTTAATCCATAATTTGTGGATTATTTTGTTATTACATTTACAGAGCGGTTGGAATCAAACTGCAAGAACCTTCTAATATCCACAACTGGTAAGTTAATGACCTTGTTGCTTTGTTGCCTTGTTGCCTTGTTGCCTTGTTGTCATGAGTAGGTTATTGGTAAAAATATGTATGATAACTTGAACTGCAGTTGAATAAGTATTTTAAAACTTGTCCAGAATGATATGAACGTACATTCTATTCTTTTAGCCTCCTGAGAATATTGAACGTGAGCTGAACATGAATATGATATAAACTTTTCCATTCTAAAAAAAAAGTTTTAGTCTGGATTGTTTATGTTATGTAGCTTGTAAAAAAAACTGCAATGTGACGTCAATGAAATAATGCAGACATCTGTACAGTATCTGTGCCAATGTAATAATATTAAATTGGCAAACTGCATCATTTGCTTGACCTTAAAGATGATATATCATTTGATTTTGGATTCCGACGGCCTGAGAACATAACTTGTGACGTGCACTGATCTACCACAAACGGACGGACTGTGGCTACACTGACGTCTGTAGCGATGCTTCTCTGCATCTGTAATCATGTGCACAGATTGGCTCCAGAGGACAAACCATTCAAATGAAACATGGCCCTCATTTCCTGCGATCTGGGATGGTCCTGCAAAATATTCCAATTAAATATGTATCTTTTTAGTGAGTCTCTTCCATCACTGATTGACTAAACATATGTTTTCCATGTTTTAGAAGCAGAAACAAAAAGCCATTTTTAACTCATCTTTATTAGGACAACGCGCAAGAAAATAAGCTGAATGGGATTATTTCTCCACTCCTCCATTTATTCACGAAGCCTGGATGTTTTTCCGTCAGCCGCCTTCAATTCCTGCTCGCAGCCGTGCAACTAAACACCTCCGACTCGGCGATCAGTTTCCTCAAACAAAAGGTTTGAACGGGTTTGAACTTAGTTAAACACAATTCGGAAAAAAAGTCCTCCATTTTGGTTTGATCAGTATCTTTTTTTCTTTTTTTTTTTTTTACAGTTTTTGCAAATATAACCAGTAACTTCCCTCTTGTCGTATTAATGTTGCATGTTACGTGTCACAATACTGCTGAACGTTGGACCAGTGAAATCCTGTTTCCAGCTCGAAATGGGAGCAAACTTCCTAAATTGGGACCCAAACAATTGGAGACATGTGTGTTTAGATCTCAGAGAAGCTACGATGAGGACGCAGCTGCTGTTCGTCTGCAAACGTATATGCTGTTACAATTATATCAGATTTGGGGTTCAGAGGCAATTTATTACAAAAAAATCTCAGCAGACTTCTGAAAATATTGTCTTAAGTGGTCATGACACAAGCTTAACTCTGGGATTGGAACAGATGGGAGAACTCAGGAACTGCAGAACTTTGTCTGGGCCCATCTGTGCCTTTCAGTTAAAGAGGACCAAACACGAAATGATTAACACGCACGGCTTTGCTGCTCGTCCCTCCGGAGCGTTCGGAGAGGCTGGAATCTTCAGCACCTTTAAATACAGGTAACCTATCGTTTGACATGTTTGTTATTAAGCTTACAGTGTGCGTGGCATCGAACTGCAAAAAATATCCATAAGTAACGAACTATTATTAAGTTTCTGCAATATTACACAGACAATTAATGCTCTTCTCTGGTCACATTTTGTCCCAATTAAGACAGAAATCCAACCTGTATCACATCGAACAGCCAAAGCAGGAGCAAAGGGAATGACAATCCAGAAAACACTGTCTCTGTTCTCTATAAAACGTGCTTTTTTTGGTACTGTGAATACCAATTTAGCTGAAGACTAATTATGTGAAGGAAACACGCTCAGTACTCGAGCTCTTGACATGTATTTTATCAATTACAGATCCTGACTGTCTTCCAGCTTCACGGAGTATATTGGTCATTCCTCAAAGGACAATTATGAGATTTCTTTCTTTTACTCACACCGCCCATCTGTAACAGATTCAACATATTTTTAAATCATTCAGTCAGTAAAGTGATTTCAGGATAAAGTTAAATTGTAAATTAGGAATAACTAAATCAAATAAAATACGATTAATCCAGAAATAGAATATCATTTAATCTCATATCACACTAAGCAGCAGTTCACTCTCAGCTGCCTCAGAATGAGACACGTAATTACTAACTTTTTAAAAAAGTCCATCATCTAATAGTTTCACTGCGCTTAACTCGGAACGCATAACAAGATGATTAATGCGGTAAAGACTATAATATGATATTAGAAATTAAGCCAAAATAGACACATCCTCTGACATCTTTACACTCTGACAGCAATGTTGGAAAACAATTAAGAGAACGAGTTGGAATTTCATATTTAATCGTAAGAGCCTGTTGTCGCCCTGCTGCACCTGCCGCTGAGACGGTGCTTCACTCTCGGACTGAAACACACTGTGAGAGCCACTCGTGAATAAAAATCTAACTTTAATAACTTGATTTGGACGACCCAAAGCTGCTTTTTATGCCCCCGAGTCCTAAAGCGGAAAATCTTGGAAATAAAAGCAAAGGCACAAAAGCACATTAGTAAAATTAAGTTAATGTGCAAATGACGCACTTTAAGTTATTAAAAGAAAATGTGCAGCGACAAAATTAGAGCCAGTCCTGAAAAATATCTAGTTTCATAATATTTAGAGGAACATGCTGACACGAATCTTTGAGGTAGAAGTGCTTTCAAGGCTTTAATTCAGTCCTGGTTCCAGCCTCACATTCCACAGCAAACAGGGCATTTTTCACCATTAACATCTTGAAAATATAAAACTGCTCAGTACATTTACAATCTCACATTTTTCACTTATGTACCACATTGTTCTCTAACATATTTTGAGAATTAAACAAAACAGTTTGTTTCTGTTCTTCTCTCGCATAAACAGATTTTCTTATTGCTGCTTTTTTAAAGTATTGATGCTCGACTGTTATGGTTATTCTCATAAGTAACTACATTGGACAGTCAAATAGATTTTTAAATTCCATGTCTTATTTCTTAGGTCGAGTGAGGCAGGAATCAGAGTTTTGTAGCCAGCCGACATCTCAGTCCTTGTTTTCTGGTAAATCGAAGCCACCAACGATGGCTGATTCACTGTTGCGACACCGTTTTCAATGTCTCACAAAACAAATATAGTTCATTTTTGAAGTTATTTATCAGTAAATTAGGATAAAGTGCTGTATTATAATTTTGAAAGCTTGAGGGAATCAAGGGATGATTGCAGGTTGGTTAAAATTCAACACTGATTTAAAGGAATTTTGTGTCCATGTTGTTTTGTTTTGTACTTTAATTGTTCAAACGTCATCAGACATTATTGCAGCCACATTTCGTCTTCGGTCATGTGCCTGCTGGGCACTTTCAAATGTCACCTGTATGGGCTTTTTTTAAATTTCCTTCATAACAGTACATACATACTGTATGTGGAAAGCTACAGTAAAAAGTATATATAAAGTTGGATTCTTAATTTTCCAGCTGACATTATCCTTTCAATAAAGTCCGCTATGTGATTCCATATACCTTAATGTCATTTAAATGAGTAAGTTTAAGTGTGTATACGTATTGATATGAACGGGGAAAATTAAATATTGAGACCAAACATGTTCATTTTTGCAGGGAAATCTGGGCTCGTGGTACAATAGCTACAATTTGCAGACGAGAGCTTTCTAAATTGACAAAGTGTTGTCAGTGTGAGTGTAAACGTGAGTGCATTTACTTTGATGACTTGAGTCTGTTTTCTAAATTATGTTTACCCTCTTTTACTTAAATGACATTTTTAATTCAAGATTTTAACTTGTAAAACAAGTGTGGTATCAATACTTTATTTAGTAACCAAGGTCATAACATTAAACTGTACTGCAGCTATAGGAATCAACATGAAATATATTGTTATCTTAAAAACAAAAACAAAAAATAAAACCTTATGTAATGCCAGTGTAGTCTGAATACTTACACCCTCGCTGGGCTTTTTCCACACTCACCAATGTGGTTTTCAGTTGCTCTCTGTTCCACCGAGCGGCATGTCAGTTTTTAGGTGGTGGAAATTGGCCTGCTATTATACTTAATTGCAAATCAAAAACTCATGGTGAGGCAGTGTGGTTTTTATTAGGCGTAATCGTTGTGCCTTGTAAACTTAGGCCTATTAGGTGTCCGTGAACAGAGTTCACTAAAATGACCAATACATTACCATCAAACAGTCAATTAGTAAGTAATCACAGAGTCTTGTGTGCATGTTGGGATCCCTTGAGAAGAGAAGGACTGTGTGAGCCAGTGAAAAACGTGTATTTACACGTGGTTTTCAAGTCCAACGGCATAAAATAACTGTCTGCCAGGATATGTGTTTGATTCCTCATCACCGTGTCTGTCCAAGATTTGCAAACACAGAGAAATTAAAGAGGAAGAAATGTAGAAACGTTCAGACTTCATAAATTGATCGATTGATTGAAACAGTGACAGCACTGCAAAAAAAATTGCAATCCCAACAGAAAAAACAACAAGAAAAAAATTGCACACCACACAATCATAAGTTCCGCCAGTAAGACGTTGATGTGGTAAAAGTACCTTCTGCTATACGGTAGTTTGTTCTGTACGGTTTAGTGTTCTGGGTCAGCTGGAGAGTCACAGAAGTGATTATTTCATGTGCCGGGTCTGCTTGTACGGCAGTTTGACTTGGACGGTTTTAGCAAGAACACGGAAGCAAAAACATTCACATACATCATACATACATACGACATTCATATCGATGCCATTTTGATATTTTCAGCTTGATTCTAGGGATTCTAGTTTTTTCTCGGCAGAGTTTACAGAGGAGTTTCCACTTCACAGGCACATGAAATCAATGTGTTATTTCTCACCTTAAAACAGCATTTTTAAAAGAAGATGAAATTATTTGTTACTTTTGATATCATGAGTTTTAGAGCGAGTTTAGAGAGTTTTGATCAGGCTTAAAGCAGTTGAATGAATCCCTACAGGACTCAGTGTAGGTGGATTGTAGTTGTATCAAAGTAATGATGGTAAGATTAAATCCAGCTTCAAAGGTCAAGCAAAACTGACTGCCAATAGTTGGAAAGTGATAAATAGTGATCATTGCATTTATTCCGTATTTGGATTATGGGCTACAGTAAAAAAGGGTTAGCTAATAACTAGCATCTGCGACATTATTGCTTTTTAAAAAATGGATAAAAACTTACTTTTAAGGGAGAAAATGATGATGGAGCCAAACAAAAACGGTACATTAGCCTTGAACCTGGAATTCATTTTCAATATGTCTAAACTCAAATACTCCCCCATTAAAACATAGTCAGGACCACATTTCAGCCATGGAAACCACCTAATAAATAATACAATGGCAGGCAGAAAATCTTCACTTTAGTGTCACCCGCGCTCATCAGCTCCCTATCTAGGTCTAATTTTTCTTTTTTTCTTGCTTGTCTCCTTCCCTCCCTCTCCTCTCAGCTGTTACCATGAACAAGGATTATCATTATTGGATGTACTTCAGTTATAACAACAACAACAAGTTGACTCAGTCCCTGATGTACACAACAATGGCAGCACAGCAGGAGACACGGCAGGGTGTCACCGTGACAATATGTGATCTTACATATGATTTTCCAAACACAGCCTCTAATGGCAACAGGATCCAAGCAGGTTTAACTTTCTGACATCATCGGCTGCAGCAAGTCCCCTCGTCTGTACGTTTTCAGTACTGTGTTTCCTGTCATCCTGCTGGCCTCTGCCCAGTGCAGTCAGCATCAGCTAATCAGCTAATGGAAGTGAAGCTCACTTTAGCAACAAGTAAAGATGTGTTTTCATCCGGGAATTCTACAAGGCGCAGAGTCCCGACAGAGCAGCTGGAGGGCATCAGAGGGAAATCCTGCAAGTGTTTTCTCACTAAAATACGATCTAGTGTCACAAAAATCAGTGAATAAAGTTGTGTTGCTGTACAGTAAATGTACGACGACCGCCCCCTAGGCACTGCTTTTGCTTTATTGTTGACATTGTTTTTTCTCTGCACAAACTAAAACGTCCTTTCACATTTGTTACAAAATGTGTCGTTTAAATTTCAGCAATAAAACTCTCAATTCATGTCAAAATGATCCTGTAGGCTGAGGTGGCGGCAGTGATATCAGACAATATCGTATCGTTGTCCAAAGAATCAATATCATATTGTATCATGTTGTATTAATTTACATCCCTGGTTGCAACCCGATTATAAGATTTTCATTATTAACTAGCATATTGTGCGCCAGAAGATTGATTCATGGACGTCTTGATGACGTAAGAGGAAAAATAAAATTGGGTTTGCGTACAGTGTTAACACAGACGCTGCGTGACCTTGGATGGAACTGAAAAGGCTTACAAAGACATATTCAAGATCTTTGGCGGCTGCAGGCTTGATTGAAAACTTCACTCTCATTGCACACTGTGCAACCTTCTGCATAACGAAGAAATATCCCAACACCAAAACTCAAAATGTTACTGTACATCTCTAATTGTCACATTATAATGATCATTTCTAGAAGCAGCTCTCGATATTCTAATCTGTCCAGCTGCTGTCAGGGAATCCATCAAGCGCTTAGCTGGAAGTGTCGAGCTGCCAGTCCGTCTCTTCAGCAGGGATTGTTGGATGGTTGGAGAGCTTTGGAAACTCGCCACAGACTTTTGGAGGAGGAGACTGTGCCAAAACTTTTGTCGTGTCAAAAAAAGGGCAATAATAAACATTCTCAACAGCTTCATGCTGAGCAGAGCTGAGAGGGGGGCCACTGTGTGAACTTCTCTTTCAAGAGCTTTGTGTTCAAACTTCAGGCAACTACTTCTGGCTTTACAGGTATGAGTATGAGCGGCGCAACCAACTCCAACGGTTTCCCCCGTAGCCCTCTCTGATAACGTTAGGCAATATCATCACATTTAAAACATTGTGTTTTTTTTGACAGCACTTAACACTTTTCATGCCCATTCCTGTTCCTGTTCCTCAGCAAAGAAAAAACATACCGGAGATGTTTGCTTTTTGTCTACAACTACTCATAGACTGGAGGTCTTATAGCTTATGGCTCGATCATCAGGTCTAATCAGATTTTTAACATTCCTAAAAATATGGAAAAAGGTTTAGCAGTATGGACAGATATTTAAGGATGCATCATTGGCACATTTGCACTATTTGCTCTCATGCTTCAAATGATGAACTTTTTTTAAATGTCATTTTACTGTTCATATTTTTTCATTGAACCAATATCAAATGAGTAGCATGTAGCAAAGTGTCCCACAGCATTGATCCACCTATTCTTCTTACTAAAACTTCAATTCTGTTTCATATTTATTCTAACAAATATGTTTTTTTTGGAGGTGGTTAATATAATATATCAAGTGCACATATTGAAAGTGTTATGCTACGGGGGGCATTTGACATTGTTCTCCATGTTTGAAAATAGAATATTTGCTATTTAAATTTAACAGTTGAAATTCATGTTCCCCCCTGAAGATCCAATCATGAAAACACACACAAGAGCACTGAGTGAGCGTATACTGTTGGGAGAAGTGCGGTGGACCGGCAGCAGATCTGCAGTTCGTTCCAGACGTGTGGGGCATAAAAACTGAATGCTGCATCTCCGTGTTTAGTTCTGACTCTAGGAACAGAGATCAGGCCGATCCCAGACAACCTGACTGGATGGTTCGTAACAGACCAGCAGAGCAGAAATAGTATTTCGGCCCTGAACCATTTAGTGCTACATAAGCTAAGATGATTATTTTGAAGTCAGTCCTCTGACAGACAGGAAGCCAGTGTAAAGATCTGACAACTGGACTGATGTAATCCACTCTCCTGGTCTGAGTGAAGACTCGACGTGCAGCGTTCTGGATCAGCTGCACTAATCAGGTGGATTTTTTTAGGCAGACCAGTAAACACTACACCACCACCACAGTAGTCGGCTAGTAGCCGACTAGAGATAGATGCATGGACGAGATGTCAGTCCCTTGATCCATGAAATGTTCCTCACACTAAGTAATGTGACTGTCTGAGTCCACGATGACACCCAGATACCAGGCTTGTTCTGCTGTCTTTAGATTTATCAACCTTTAATCCTTCTTCCTTGTCTCCAAAAACAATGACCTTAGTTTTATCTGTGTTTAGCTAAAAGGAAATTCTGGCACAGACTTCATCACTGATTTGTTCAATGCGTGTTCAATGGGATTATAACAGGGTCATATAGATCTGTGTGCCGTCCGCATAACTATGGTAACATATAACAGGCTGCAAACGCACAAGCAGACGTCAATATGTTTTCAGGTAAAAAAGGTCTAAACATTACAGAGGCGCCCTGTTAAACATGCTCTCGGAGCCTCAAAGTTTAAGATAAGGCTTTTGTTGAGTGGACGCTTTGCTTCCTAATAATGAGTTGCAGATCTTGAGCTTTTTTGGCCACTAACACACACATTGTGTGTTATGGGGAGACCAAAAGAAGAAATGAGTTCACGTTTGGCTGCTTTTCATATATGTATTGTTGCAAGTGAGCGCTCCGGCATTTGACGCACAACTATACTTCTGCATGTGCAGTTTAGTTGTACTCGTACCATTTTGGTCACGTTTTATCATCATAAATAAAGTCAGGTAGACAACTGAAGCTCAAGCAGAAGCATTCCACAGAAAATATCACTGGATTTCACTTTTCTTAAGCAATGGTCATTGGTGAGCACCTCGCTGCAATGCGTGGCCATGCCCTGAAAGGTGTAACCCTAAGTGTTCATTAAATGAGACTTGGTGACAGAACATGCTGTGGTTTGGTCAGCAAAAACACCAAAAACCATCAACGTTCGATAGTTGGTTTGACCACAGAACTGTGAGTATTTGAATTCTGCTCCTACTGACAGTAAGCAGTGAGTGCCACTAAAAAGAAAACAGTGCACAATGCACAATATTGCAGAGTTTTAAACATAGTATCACTACAGGAAATGAAAGGGGATGTTATTTTTCCAGATTTTAAGGCAGCCAGATGAGAAAAACTGACACTCAGCGTTGATGTGTTTGTGACTAAAACTGACCAAAAACACCTAAGATCGAAGACTAAACTCTTTCTTAAGAGAGAGTCCCTTCGTTAAGTTCCAGGTAAGAGTTGACTTGTTCCAAACCAGAGAATTCTGGCCAACAATGCTCTAGGCTCCAGGCTGCACCAATATGTGCTGCTTTTGGAGAAAAAAGACTTCCCTGAAACTCCTGCAGACATGTCCAGGCTAGGACAGCTGGCCCTAACCCCAGGCAGTAAACGCAAAGGCTCCACTGGTTACGATAACCACGACCAGAGATAACACATTCAACTTTAGAGCAGTCGCTCACTCTGGTGATGTACTCTACTGCCCCCTATGGTTCCGAGTACCTATAAATTCTTGTGTTATTAACCCCACTAAGAAGGTCATGTTTTCATTGTCTGTCAGTAGCCAAACGTCCACAATGTTGAACAACTCATCCTGATATTTCTTTTTTTTCTCTGTGAAGTCCTAAAGGCAGCAGCTTTGACTAATAAAATTTTGTCCGCTTCAGGCGTGAGTTTGGCTTTTGGTTAGCAAGCCCAAAATGTAATGGTTTCCCATTTTTCAACTTTGACTACACACAGATATGTGAGAAAACTAAATGAGTTAATGGATGTGAAAAAGCTTAATGTCAAAAACTGCCTCATTCAATGGCAGTGAGATCAAAAGGTACTTACAGTAACAGTACTTGTTATTAAGATATTTTATATATATATATATATTTTTCCCCCTGTAAGTGATTGGTGGGCGTCCCTGAAATTTTACAACGTGTCCTCCTACCGACGCAGTCTAAGGAGGAAATTAATTTCTCCCCCTTTTCCGAGATGCAATTAAATGCGGCATATAAACATTCGACTTTCAGCACTAGCAACTTACTGGCTGCAAGCAGTATCAAGTAAATACTATAAACACACTCTGCCACTTTGCCATGCTGTTGCTGCTCTGTTGTGGCCCACCGGATGCCAAAACGAAAGACTTTGTTTAATCCTGAATGGAGGAACAATCTTGGATTTACCAGCAAAAGCAACGAAGGCGACTTCCATGCGTTTTGCACATTGTGTCTTTGTGACGTGGAATTAAGTAGCCAGAGAAAAGGCGCCACTGGCAAACATGCTAGCGCGGACAAACACAAAAGTAACAGACCAGCCGCAGATGCCTCATCACTGAAAACATTTTTCCATAAGGCAACATTGCTTCAAGAAAAGAAAATCTCTGCGGGGGACCTCAAAAATCACCAGTCAACAGGAGTGTGGACCGGAGAATAAAAGTTGGTTGAAATACCTTCAGCAATTAATCTACTTTATCATGTGTGGGAAAGTCAAAGCTTTGTGCGAGAATGTCCTAGTGTCCTACTCTGTCCAGACACATGGACTACATTAAAAGAAAAAGATCGGCCTTTTTCAGCTGCGACTGAACAACAAGGTCGAACAAAGGTACGACCAAGTGTTTCCCCTCTGTACTGAGATATTTTGACTTTGAGGAGGGCGTGCAACATGCTTTTCAAGCACAGACAAGTTTTTACATGAAAACAAATCAGACTCATTAAAGCCACCTTCCTTTTCTGTTTCTAGTGTTACTGTTACTATTCTGATTCTTTCCATAACTTTCTAAACATTATGTTATCTCAGTTATAAATGTTGTCACACTGGCAGAGCAGTGCAGTCAATAAATACTTAATTCCTTCTTTATTCATTTTTTTCTTCAGTTACATGTCATGATATATGGTTGATGAAATCGCTTCGCAATGTATCCAGTATCTCAGAATCACAATCATTATCTTTGACAACATACGGTGGGAACTACAGTTTCATATGTTGCAAATATCCTAGATCCCCTGAATACCATAAGATGTCCTCATTTTGGGTGCCCATTATGTGTCCATGTATGGCTCCACACACATGTTTGGAACAACAAATAATGTAAAAATACCTTTAAGTATATATTACAGCTGCACACGTAAGGAATATATATGTCTAATCCTTGGACGTTAATTATACAATCATATTTTAAAACGCACAATATTTTGAATATTTTTGTCGTATACATTTGCCCGTATAATTCTAAATGACGATACATATGGCTCAACTTTATTTACTGTAAATTAGGGTTAGAGATGAGTATTTGAGTACTCTCGTATGTATTATTTGCGTACCTGTGCAGTGTTGGTTTTGGCCACAGTAGGTGATCTTTGTCGTGTTAAATGAAATATTGAAACGAATGAAAATGCTCATCCGTACTCCATTTCATGCAGAATCGCAGTAGAAGGTGCTTGACGATTAAAGATTGGATCTCTTTCACAAGCGAATAAATTGTTGATTTCACTCTCTGGAGCCTGTTAATACACATGTACGCTAGTAAACAATATAAATAATAATAAATAATTCCTTGATTAGGTGAAGGTAGGCCTTTAAACTTATTCTAAAATCTGGCCCTCATTGAATTGATGACCCCTGTTAAAGGTTATATTCATGTTTGAATTATGTCAAGCAGTTCAGCCCTTCCAGGTGATTTCTGTAGTGTGTGTTTCAAACAACATGTTCATGCCTGCAGCACAATTATTGTGTTTCCTTACAGAAAATGACCATATGTCCCTTTTTTTTTTAATTCTGACTTTAAATTGAGAATTAAATTGAGCTTTTTTTCCAACAAACTGATGGTCAAAACAAGAGCAGTTAAACATGTTACTGTCCTCTTTATCATGTTTAGAAACATTTCAGACACACTGTAGATTGATTTTTAATTTTCCTTCCAAAGAAATACATCTTGTCCAGTGACATAAGGTCGAGCATCGTCTGTGCTCATTGTCAGAGTGTCGGGGTGATCTCAGACTGCCAGTCACCAGTAATGCATAGCAGCTGTTCAGCATACAGCAAACATGTAAACTAATCAGGGTTAGATGGTAGATTAGATTGTCTTTGTAACTTTGCTCCAGTGTCGGCCGGCGGGGGGGTTGACTGTCAATCAGTCTGACTGAGTCTTGTAATGAAACCTCAGGAACGTTTCCAGGGAATTCAATATTCGTGGTCGCCGCGACCTGCCAAACCAATTTTTATTCAAAACACATGGATTCACACAATAATTTTGCAGTTTTAACAAGCAGAAGGACCCAAACACTCAGACTTTGGTGCCGAGGGTTTTGACGTGGGAAGGTGAGGAGTTGAGGTGCGTCTGAGGGAGCAGGTCCAGAACGAGTGGCAGCTCAAAGTACACGTGAGCAGGCGGTTCTAGAAGCAGAAGAGACTGAGGTGAGTAAGATCAACTGGCAATGACACTGAGCGTAATTGTCAGAAAGCAGACCACTGTGACGAGCACCATGTGAATGACAGGAAGATGTGACAATGAATGACTGAAGCGACCGGGTTTAAATGCTGGGACTGATGAGCAATGATCCCCAGGTGGGTCACCTGCTGCGAACCTGCTCCTAAGAGACAGAGAGAGAGGGAGAGAGAGAGAAGAAAACACAGGGGGGAGGGGCCAAGGACAGGATCTCCCAAGCTTATGATGGATAATTTTAAATTTTAAACAAATATCAAACAGGATAATAAAAATAATTTAATGCAATTTTCATATCCAAAAGACAAAAACAGGTTTCCAAGGTAGAACGGGATGATAAGATTAGATTACATTCCTTTTGTGTGGGTATTTTCTCTTTGGTTTCGATGGTAAATACTTGGCGTCAGGTGACAAAACTAAATGATTCTTAACGAACAAGGATGGAAATTGTGACTTCTTTCGATGGCACGCCGTTATAATCACTACATCTAGTTAAGATGGCAAAAACAAAAAAAACACACGGACAAAATGTTAAATGTTTACGTAAGTTGAGGAGGCAGATGTGTGATCTGAGAGCTTTCAATCGCCAACTGGTGGCTGGCTGCAGTATAGGTCTCAGCCTGTCTTCCTCCATTAAGTCAGGTATGACTTGGGCCAAAATTAAACTCCTTGAATACTTAACTCATATCATCATTTCAGTTTTAATCAGCTGTTAGACGCTATAGAAACAGGCTGAAGTGTCATGATTGACAGCTGAGCTCTGCTCATGACTGGATGTGTGAGTGGATGGGCAGGAAGTTGACTACGCGGCTCCACATCCTGGTCACTGCTGTGCAGACTCTGGCTCCAAATGACACAACCAGCACTCATATGCCAGATATTTTGAATGAAGCTGTAGCGATGTTGTCCGTTTTTGTCAAAGGTACAGCTTCACAGAGCCACTAGTGTGAGTCACTAGACTCTTTACTTACTTCATAGTTTTGTCAAATTTGCTATAAACCACTCATGAAGGCTTTAAATTTGGGAAATCTGTCAATTGCAAATAGGTTTATTAAGCTGGAATAATGGTTGTAATGATCTTCATCTCTGTGGTTTGTCGTAAAGGTGAGTGTCTGGTTGGATCACGATTGACAGAAAAATGGATTTTAATGACAAGATAAAATCTTCAGTTTTATAGTTGCATTTATTTTTGAACGTTCCTCACATTCAAGTTACATTGAACGCGTTTATATGGTTGTTGGCCTCAGCAAAAAAATCATGGACTTATTTAAAAAACTCCTTAAGAGAAGTTGTGATGTCAACTATAAGCAATAAAGCTTTTATTTTTAATGTTTTATGGTGAGCAATAGCATGGCAGGAACATAATATCTAACCGACAAAAGAGCTTGGCTGGAACCATCTGATGTTGAACCCCTCTGTTGTGTTGCAGTACTTCAATATTAAGTCATAAACAACAATTAAAATGTCAACAATGAAAAGAGAGCTTGACCACTTCCTGCTAAAACTCTTGGTCGCTTTTCTTCTTCGTCACTCCTCTTCTGCCCCATTGGCACGGCGGCGTTTGAAGTAGCTGATAAGGCATCTGTTTCTGCTCAGTGTGCACACACACACAAGTACACTTATGTCAGGCCAAGCAACCGTAGAGGTCCTAAATGTATTAAAAACTAAATAATAATACTGACTAAGAATGCTGAACGCAATGCAAATAAATGTGCAAATCAACAAACCATCAGTACTGTTTTTCATGCGTGTGTATGAGTATACATACGCATTTATGTATATTCATTGTAAATGAGTGAGTATGTACTTCTGTCTATATTTACAAATGTATAATGTAAAAATGGAACAATGTAAAATGATATATGAATGATATGAAATTATATATTGTGAATAATGATTTTTGTTCCTAAAAACTGAATAAGTAGTAAAGAATGAAGAAAAGATATTGCTTTCCTCATAAACTGTCCCACAAAATAAATGGAAACAGTGTAATTACACACATTTAGAACCCAAAATGAAAACTTTTGTTTTGTTTTTTTTGTTTTGTTGTTTTTGTTTAGGACAATCATCAGCTTCTTGTTTAATATTTCAATTGGACTTGGTCAATATTGCGCTCCAGTGACGTCGGGTGATTTACGAGCTTTCAAAGTCTCCACTTTATGACCCGCTAAGGCAGTAAATTATTGATAGCAGTTGTTCTACATTCAAACGCAGCAAATTACCGTAATCAAAATTTTTCTTGGCATTTAAGTTGAAATCAGGACAACCAGCAGGTGAACATTTATCGGGAATTGATGTGTATCATCACATTCTTGCATGGCCAGTGTTTACCTCTCTTCCTGTGTGGATTGTTGACCTTGAACTTTCTGTAATTGTTACTGTTTTCGCATGTGTTGTTTCAATTTGTTAAGTGTAGGAATACGGACGGTAATTAGTGATTTTGGTGCAAGCATACTCTACTACATACTCATTTTTTTTGTAAATGATCAATGTCTTGTCAACTTCTTGCTTTACGGTAACAGTGCTACCAAAAATATATGTACATATATAATATTTGGATGTGTTTGTGACAATAAACTTGTATAATGAGAAAATATATATCATTAACACAAATAGCTACAATATTTAATCCCATCTGTATTTGGAAAATATGTAAATATACAAATTTTACCATGGGTATTTAAAACCTAAATCTCCATATATCCAGAGGATGAAAATACGTGACCTTTAGAATTTACTTTCATTTGTTAATATAAATGATTTTTGTGCACTTTTGGAGTTTTTTTTTTTAACCTGACATTTCTTTGGTACTCCAATTGGACTTGAGTTTATCATCATGAGAAACATGAGATACTTCAACCTGACAGAAAGAAGTTTCCGATCTTTATTTTGCAGATTATTCACCTGAACATGCATCTTTGGACATTTTATCCAGACTGCAGGCTATTAAAGCCTGAACTCTGCTGATAGCCTGTGCTGACGGACAAAGATCATATGGTCGGCTTCAAAGCAGGCGTGTGGCTGATGGTCTGCAGTTCCGACAGCCTGTAGCTGTCCTGTGTTGTTCTTTCTTCTATCTATGCAATTCATTTTGTGTTTTTAGGGCCACACTGGGCCTGTGAAGTAAAGTCGGCGAGTGATATGTGACATCTGCTTTAAAAAAAAAAAATTGGGTGACGGAGGAAATGACTGGCCCCCTTACTTCCTGTGTCTTTCCTCATGAAAAGTTAATTTTTTTGTGATTTGGCGCAATGCAAAAAAAAGGGACTTGACTTCCTGCTAATGTTTACCCAAGTTAATTATCAACCCCACTTTTTTTCTGTCCTCTTCCAGCACTGCTGGACAGCTTGGACCAGAGGGATAATAATCTAACCATCCAGGTGAGTGTGTGCATCTTCAGTGGCCAGATGACCCTCAGCTACAGTACGAAGAGGTAACACTGTAAATCAAATCAAATCAATCTGTCACAGTTGTTGGGACAGAACACAACAACATATAATATGGGTATAGTAAGTTGTCCAGAAGTCATTGTAGTCCATGGGCTAGGCTGGGCAATCCAGCCTAGGATCCAAGTCACAGGATCTCCTATCCTAGTGTGGCCAGGAGGCATCAGGCAGGACCACAGCAGCAGCTCCCACCGCGACCTATAAAAGACCTGCAGGATGGTAAAGCACAAAGACTCCGGGGAAGAAGTAAAGTTAGTGTAAGGATATGGACATTTACAGTAGCAGAGAAGGAGTCGGAGTCAGAGGGGGGAGAGAAGAGAGCTCAGTGTATCATGGAGTGTTCCCCCAGCAACCTAAGCCTATAGCAGCATAACTAAAGGCTAGATAAGCCAGCCTTAACTATAAGCTTTATCAAAAAGGAAGGTTTTAAGCCTACTCTTATAATCAGAGAGTGCGTCTGCCTCCCGTACCGAGAGCTTGATAGCTGAAAGCTCTGCCTCCCATTCTACTTTTGGAAATTCTTGGGATCACCAATAACCCTGCATCCTGGGAGCGTAAGGTTCTGGATGGGCGACAGGGTACTATGAGCTGTTCAAGATAAGATGGTGCCTGACCATGAATAGCTTTGTAGGTGAGGACAAGGATTTTAAATTCTATTCTGAATTTAACTGGGAGCCAGTGGAGATAAGCCAGTATGGGGGAGATATGGTCTCTGACATTAGTTCTAGTCAGTACACACGCTGCTGCATTTTGGATTAACTGAAGAGTCTTATTAATCTTATTAGAGCAACCTGAAAATAAAGAATTACAGTGATGCAGCCTGGAAGTAACAAATGCGTGAACTAGTTTTTTTGCATCTTGTTGACACAGGATGAGCCGGATTTTAGCTATTTGCCGCATACTGTGTGTCTTCAGCGTTGCCTTTCCCATCTGCTTGTCAGATACAGCCTTGCGTGGAATTTCTTCCCTTCCCTCAACCCAGATTGCTTGTCACTTTTCTTTCCTCCTTGTAGAGACACATGACTTTGATCCTCATTCCTGCCAGTGTCACAGGTTTGTCAGTCTTTTTCAGGAGCCTTGTTGGGCATGCAGCTTTCTGCAGGCAGACTCTAACATCATCCATGTGGCTTCTAAATGGTGTCAGCCCCTGGCCTGACTGGAGTTCTGTCACTACCGCATCATCTGCTTCAAAGGATTTGGTCCTCAATCCAATTTCGTCGTCTACCAGCGTGATTATGTCATATTACATGTGGTGCAAATTGTGGTACGAATGAAACTGAAAAAATGAATAGCAAAGAAATATTTTGTTCATATTTCTACATTTAAGATTCTTTCAGATGAGTACGTTTTTTGCATTTAATTGCCTGCAGCCAAAGTTTCCACCGATTGCTCTGAAACAGTCGGGATCCTGTCGAACTTGAATGCAGCAGTGGAGTATTGATTCGGACAATGCAACAACTGGACATTCCAGTGGTAAAATGTCTTTTTCAATGCTCTCAGCCCACTAAGTAGTCTGTATGACCTATGTACGGAAAAGTGTGCAGCCACCAAAACTATGCATGCATTGTTTTGGTCACTGCCTATAGTACGATTTCTGGCTCTGATATTAAGTTTGAGAAAAAGAAGATGATAAGGCATCCAACAGATATGGATCAATATCAGTATTTATTTGGTTTCTGTAGGTTTCTTCCTTGGTTTCTGTCACCTGATAAATGTTAGAGCCTGATATATATCCCCCTTTAACCTTGCTCTTTACGTGCTTAAATTATTAATTTTATCATCTGTGTCAAGCCTGTCATCTGTCATCTGGGGTTGCTCCACAGTGCACTCTTTGTATCTGTTAATGGTTCCACAAATAGTCAAAAAGAAATAATTCTAGTATCTTGAAATCGTCTAATCTCACATGTCCTCTAATATGTTGCTGTTTTATTTTGAAACCATCAGGGACGAGAAGAAATCTCTTGTAATTATGTCATCACATTAGGAGAACATGTCTGCAACTTTACTGGATTTGTGGCTTATTAAGAGACACTTTTGTTCAGATACGACAGATATGGCCATTTCAATGGACAATATTGACTTTCAGGGTCAATTGTTGACTTTTAGGCCGAACCAGGAGGTCTCACTCAGCTGGTGTAATTGTGTTGTTGTCACCAGCGCAGAGTGCTGGAACATCAACCCTCACATGCACATGTTGGCTTTGAAAGTGTCTCTGCACCACATGTCTGTAGCTTAGTTGTGTTGAGCCTCTAAAATCTTGAAACGTAGATGATTCGTCGATGTCCTCCAGAAACTGTAAAACATTTCCAGCCAACTACTTTCCAAGCATTTCACATCATGTGCCTGTCACTTTATAAAACTTGTTTGTTTCAAATATTGTCATGTCTTGTATCCAGCTGAGGGATTTCAGTCCAGCCCAGTTCCCTGAAGCCTGGAATCCAGTGTGGAACTTTACGCTCTCAGGCATCGTGGAGAGGTCAGACATGCATGGATTAGGAGGTTTCCTGGGCATGGAAGCAAATGAAGCGTCTCCAACAACATCAGTGCAACAGCCAAAACTGGTGTTATTCAGATCCGCCAACTCACAAAAAGTGTTTCCAGAATCATATAAGTAATCGATGGATTTTTTTAGGCAAAACATGGCCGTAGTAAATAAAACAAAAAAGACATCTGTTCTTGTGAAAATGCAAAAGTACTGGGAACCCTTGTGAGAATATCTTGGAGCACAGCCACACGATTTTTACCTTCATAAGATAAATATTTTTGGTATAGCCATGCAAAGCTACGGCACAGATCATTACCAAATTTTACAAAGGGATTAATATGGCCAAGAGTTCAAGCTTAATGAATTTTAGGAACTGCATTGCTAAAACTGTCAGAAAACGGATGGAGAAGAGTGTTGCTGCTGGTGTGCAGGGTTGCAGACCATTGGATGCCTCCTTTAATGTAACTGTAGAGCTGGATTCACCACAGGTACGACTTAGGCACCTCCACAAAAACGGATCAATACATGTGCTGTGATTCATCTATTTGGTCTCTTTGCATTTCCATTTAATTTACTGAAGCTCTGGGACAAATATGGAGCAAATACAGGAGAGGGTGACAGGAAACATGTGCGTTTTGTAAGAGTCTTTGCCACGTCAGACTGCCCGATGGTTGCAACTTTGTCGGAACAACTCTTCACGGACAATGGTCTGGACGTGGCTGAAGGCATGAAGAGGTTGAAGAACCTCTGTCACGATGTTTTTGATAAATGCAACTGAGTCACAATGGTTCAAAAATGCTTAGGACAGGATGAACATTGAAGGCACATTTGCACCGCCTGCCGCTCAGTGTCAAAGGAAGTCATCATCACTATGGAGATCATATCATGTAAAATATGATCTGATAGAAATATAATGGCCTGAAAGTACTTGAGAAAATGTACGAGGTAACATGGAGGATGTCAACAAAGTCTTACCGCTGGGAAGGCGGCGCTGGGAAGCACAGAGGAAGAAATGGTGAGATCGCTATCTCGCTCTCACTGTCACACCCCAGCAAGAAGGTTCTCTGGATTGATCGTGTTGGAGGCTTTTCTCCGTGGAGTCTGCATGCTCCCCACATTTCTTTGTTGGTTCCCCTCCAACTTCCTCCTACAGTCCCAAGACAGACTGCAAAAACTTGTTTTATTTGCTAAGTTATGGCAGGAATTGATTTACTTACACTAACATCTGTCTTTTGTCGAAGGGCTCAACCAGCATTTTTTTCAGATTACTCCGCCGTGGGCAACATATTTATCTCTCACAGCGAGCGGCACAGATTTAAACATGACGGCCAGCTTTGAACGGAGATGCAGACCTGCCCAGTTCTGGAAAATACACACATTGGCCTTCTTCATGATAGTGTCTAGAATCTCACTTGTCACTATTAAAACATACTTTAAATTTTAGCTGCTTAATCTATTTCTGAGTTTAAATATTTCTTGTTTCTGAACTGAGAACTTGAAGTGAAATGTATTTCACTCTGCCAACTGAAATGATTGATTTGGGGTGTTGTAACATATTTTATTTTCTGAAACATTTAAAAATAAAACATGGTTATGAATAGTTACCAAAGTTCATGATTCGTGATTACCGTTTTATATAACATTGAAATGATTAAATGCGTTTAAAGAGGTATGCATGACATCAGCCTGACAAAAAAATAATTTTAAAACGTAAGAGGCCTTTGCAGCTGGAGCTCTGCATTATTACCCGACACTAATTCTAATTTGCTCACTTAATTTGAATAATTATTATAAACAGCTTGTGTGCAAAACCTTTGGCTTAGTACAAAATGTTCACGCGAGTGTTTTTCTGCTGTGCTCATAACTTCACTATACCAAATTAAACGTGTTTGCGTGCAAGCCGCTTGCAGACATAGTTTAAATTGAGCAAGCGAATTAGAATTAGAATTAGGATAGACAGTGCACAGCAGCCGCTGGCTGCCAGGTAATGATGCAAAGCCCCAGGTATACGGCCTACGGTACATTCATCTTACATGTTGTTTTTCATCAGGCTGACAATATCCATGTCTGGTTAAACGTAATCAATTATTTAAACTTTCCTTCAAAAAAAACGATTTGAGCAGGTGTAACAGAGTTAAGAAGGCACTTTATTACTTTTTTTTAAAAAATTACTATGAGTTTATATTATTTTCACTGTAAACAGTTGTGTTGCGTAGTTTTGAATTTTATCTCAATTTGTTATTACCATTTTTATATTTATTTTCCTGTTGAAATCGCCTTTTATGACACTTAACGGCTTCTGTACCTTTCGGGCTTCCGTAGTCCCCTCCCCCACCCCCTCAGTATCGATAAATGCATCGCAGAGGTAAGTTGAGGAGAATGTTAGCTTGCTCTCTGTTAATATTTATAGAAAAACTCTTGTCATTTTGGATGTTAAACTTATTCCTAAGGTGTGTGGTGATGTTTTTTAAAGTACGTCCAGTAGTTTTGTGCCGCCCAGAAATGAAAAAATAAAAGTAATGTTGATTTTTTTAATTTAATGGTTATGGCGCAATTTTAAGCTAGCGGTGCCGCTGCTTATTGCTATTTAGGAGTGATGAACCACTTCAGCTTTTATTATTTCTGTGAGATAAGTGCAGAGCCATCACATGTTAATTTGTGTCTTCTGATGTCTTCTACAGGTACGTTAATTTTTATCCTAATTCTATTTTCAGTTTTGTTTGTCCCAGTATATGTCTGCCTTTTTGCTCTGTCCACTCGGTGTCGCTGTGTGCTCTGTTTATTGTGTGTTTTTTTTAAAATTTCTATTTATTCATTACTCCCGTTATGAGAAAATTTAAGGTTTTCTAGATGTTTTTGTCACTAGATTGCAAGGTCAATTTTTGATTTAATAATTTTGTTAGACTAATATGTATAAATGAAATTTTATTGCAGATTCTGAGGAACATGTTTAACTCTCTCAGTGTCTATAAATGCATTGCAGAGGTGCCGGATGCACGTTGCGAAGCAAACTAAATCTATCAGAGAAGAGAGAACAGATTCACCTCGGAGCATATGTGGCCACTGTCTCTGAGCGCGCACGGGATGCGTCACCGCAGGAGCACGCTGGAGGCTTCGCACCTGGGCTGCGGAGAGACATGTTTCTCCCTGTGGGATCGGGGAACCACGCAGTTTGTGAATGTTTCCATAGTGTCAACAAACAATAAGTGCGCGCCGCCGCCGCCATCTTGTTTCCCCACGCTCTTAACAAAATGCAGGTTTGTAGCTGTGAATTATTGTGCTGGAGTTGTTTTGGAAGATCAAACGTGATTAAATGTGATTAACCTGACAGCGAACAAGCCTGTTGGTTGAATGTAACTGATAACTGAACAGAAACCCGGACAGTCTAGTCTGTAACGTGTCTCCTTTCCTCTTTTTCTTCCCTGCTTTGAATGTTTGTACTGCGGGTTTTGCCAGACCATTTGAGGAAGGGTGAAATTGTGCTGATTTTACATGTTGTATTCCATTTTTCTTCGTGAAACTGTCAAACTGCACTTGTGAAATATGTTCCATTGTCTGACACTAGCATTTTTGTATCCCAAAAACACTGAAACTCTCTTAGTTTTTCTATTGTTGCTTGTGATGACGATGTTTTCATCAGGTAAATGTCCAACCATTTTGAAGTTGCATCAACTATTACTAAAAATATCTCACCTAGAAAAGGACCGACTAGTCCACATGAATTCTTGACCATGGTGCCTCTGACCATTCCCAGGGGTGTAAGAGTGCCGTGGGTGGTGCCTTTTGGTGTTTCTGACACTCCTCACAAGTAGGTACCTACTGTTCCACATCTCGTTTCATCCCTGGCCACCATACATATGATCTTGCTAGACCTTTCATTCTCGACATGCCAGAGTGGGTCAGATGTAAAAGTTTCAGAACCTTATCTCGAGCCTTTGCTGGAATGATTACTTTTGCCCCCCAGAGCATTGAACCAATCGGTAACACTTAGTTCTCTTTTTTTTTGGTTATATGGTTGCAGATTCGGATCCACCTTTGAAGGCCATTCGCTTAACACATACGCCTGAACATGTGACAAGACAACATCTTTGGCTGCAACAATTTAGCTGGTTTTCTCTGTTTTCTCTTTTTCTGTCACTGTCTCTTGTACCGGGAGTCTACTTAGAACATCGGCGTTTGTGTGATGTTTGGCTTGTACACTATGTTGTACTCATATGTACTGAGAGACACTGCCCACCTTTGAACCCTTGGTGGCCCCATTTGGGGGATGAGTTTCTTTTCATTGAAAAGTGATATCAACGGCTTGTGATCTGTGTAGATGGTAAAAGGTCGGCCATACACGTATTTATGAAACTTCATAACACCGAATATAACTGCTAAGCCTTCTTTGTCTACATGGGCGTCTCTCTTTTTGCAGGTGTTAACATACTTGACATAAATCCTACAGGTCTATCGCTTCCATCTTCCGTTTTATGCAATAAAACGGTGCGACATCACATGACAGGACCCGATCTCGGTCAGCTGAGTGGTGAACGAACACCTGTACAGAGTTAAACAAATCCTTTTACTTTTCAAATGCTTTTTGTTGCACCCTTTTCCAAGTCCATTTAACATCTTGTCTTAACAGGTCATGCAGTGGAGCTTACACAGTCGCTAGTTTTGGTAGGAATTTATTGTAATAAATCAAGAGACTTGGGTATGACTTGAGCTCGGTGACACTCATGGGAGTGGGAGCCTCCTCGAAGGCCTTAACCTTCTGCACAGGATGTAGGTCTTGGGTGTCTACCCGATGTTCTAAATACTCCACTTCATCTTGCAAAAACGTGCACTTATTCCTCCTTGAGCACAAGCCAGACTCTTCCAGTCTGGTGAAGACCTTGTCAAGGTTCTGGAGATGATCTGCTTCATTTACTCCACTCACTAGTATGTACTCCAGGTAAACTGGCACAAATAGAATTCCTGGTAACAGGCCTTCCATGTTTCTCTGGAAGATGGCAGGTGTTGATGCCACGCCAAATGGTTCGTCTGTTCACCGTCAAGTATTTCTTGGATTCCTCATTCATGAGTATTTGCTGATACGCATGGTTCATATCTAGTTTTCTGAACTGCTTTCCCCCTGACAGTGCTGCAAAAAGGTCCTCCACTGTTGGAATGAAGTATTGCTCCAGTGATTAAACTCTAGTCACCGTGACTTTGTAGTCCTCCACATAATGTTACTGTCGCTACTAGCTTTAGAACTTGCACGACAGGTGTTGCTCATTCAGAATATTTCACTGGTTCAATTATACCTTCCTTTAATAATCTGTCTCTTCATCGACCTTTGCTCTCATGGTGTAAAGAACAGACCTAGGTCGGAAGAATCTTGGCACAGCCTGGATTTTTACATGTAAGGTAGCTTTTGTACCTTTCAAAGTTCCTAACTCCTCTTTAAACATGCACTCATGTTTGCTTAACACTTCCTGTAGCATGGCTCTCTCTGTGTGCACATGTTTTACTTTGGTTGTTTCTGTGTACATGAGCCGTCTTGCTTTGTGCTGGCGTTTGATTTCTTCTTTCAATCTCAACTTCATATCCTCCAGCCAGCCTCGTCCTAGCAAGCTTGGGACGTCTCCTTTGACCAATATCTGACCAAGATCATGGCCGCTCCCATCACTTTAACAGGATCCCCTGTGTAAGTCTAGCTTAATTTTGACTGGTTTAAACTTTGGAAACTTGCCGTTACTCCATATCTTTTCAAATTTTTGTTCATTCATAACCGTGACGCTGCACCTGGTATCAATGTCAAACGTCACACACTTTCCATTTAATGTCATATCCACGGTATATGGCTCCACTTTTCTCAAATGAATCACACTCAGGCGACCCAGTCTAAACTTCAAGCAGTTTAGTGAGAAATCGTCTTCTCCAGAACTATCGCTTTGTTTTTCCTGTACATTGTGAGAACAAGATGTCTTTCCGTTGTCTTACTTTAAAGCTTCTGGATGTTTACCGTCTTTATTTTGTGTGCTCTTGTTACGACATGCCCTTGCGATGTGTCCCACTTTACCACAGAAATGACATCTTTCATTTTTAAACTTGCATTCTGCTGCATTGTGTTTGGTTCCCCTGCATCCGCAGCACTCTCTTGTTGACCTGTAAGTTAACTGTTTCTCTTGTGAGCTGCTTGTGAAGTTGAAACAAACAGCAAGCCTCCAACAGCAATGGACATGGCCCTCTTAAATGTTAGGTCTGATTCTGATAACAGACGTCTCTGTATTTGATCATTTTTAATTCCACAAACAATTCTCTCTCTTAACATTTGCTGTGATATGTCACCAAGTTGAAGACCTGTGCCACATATTCCAGTACAGATTCATTAAGCTGCTGATGTCTGGAATCAAACTTGTATCTCTGCACCGTTTCACTTGGCTTTGGGGCAAAGTGATTTTTTTAGCAGGCTTACCTGTTCCTGATAGGTTTTATCCTTGGGCTTTTCTGGGGTTGCGCATCCGGGTGTATGTCGCTGCACCCACGGCACACATGAGAATAGCTCTGCCTGTTTCCATCAGTAATGTAATTAGCTGCAAAAAACTGCTCTAGAATTTCACAGTATTCCTCCCACATCTGAGTCTTTGCATCATACGCCGCTAATGTACCGATGGTTGCCATCAAGACAAAAGTGGGCTCAGTGAGATCTGCTATAAAACTAAAAAGTCATTGACTTTTTGCTCTTAACAGTGTTTATGTCTGCAGTGGGCGTGTTGAAGAGACATTTTAGATGCATCATAAAATGCTTTTGTGATTATGTTCTGTTAAAGAATGTGAGAAACCTCTGTGGTTGGGGGTGCTAGTCGGTACTTTGCTGGTCTTTCTGTGGTTTTAGCCATTTCCGGAGCTTAGTGAGAGGCGTGATGTGAGTCTGCTTTCATCAAAACAATTTTTAAAATAGAAATGCATAAAATTAGTCACAAGTTGTACATTCAAAAGTCATTCTGCCACTAGCTAATGTTGGCCCCAGCGAGCTAGCGTTCCATCGGATGTAGTGACAAAATATGTTTCTATATGGAAAACTGAGTGTGTAGTGAAGATTTGATGCTGACAGCAATACATTTGACTTATCCTTCCATCCATTTTCTACCACATATCCTGTGGGTCACCCTGGACAAGTCGCCAGTTCATCGCAGGGCTGACATATATACACAAACAACCATCCACATTTGAACCTCTGGTCTGTGGAAATAGTGCAGCACATTATTTTTTGTTTTGTCCTTTTGTTGTCCCGGTTTTCAGAGCGCTGCATTTCTGTTGCTTTTCACTTTTTGCATACAAATTCCTCTAAAGCACTATTTTCCATCCTGGGAAAATTGCATGTTTCAAAAAAAAAACTCCAGCCAGTTAACACAGAAATGATTACATTAAACGTTTAAGATGACATCAAAATCACAGCCATCCTTTTGGTGTGTGTGTGTGTGTGTGTGTGTGAGAGAGAGAGAGAGCGAGAGAGAGAGAGAGGGAGGAGTGCTGGGGGAGGGTCAGCTGCAAGATGAAAGGTTGGGATCCAACCTAAATAATGTTTACTTCTAGCACCACTTTTTCTCTATCCTGCCAAACTCTGCTCCTCTTATTATGTGTAGTTTATTTTTAGTTAGTGAAGTCGTTTTCCATCAAAATTAAACAGCAAAACATAAAAACTCATCTCTAATTATGTCCATAAGATTAATACCCATTATGGGACACACACTCACACACACTTTTCGGATCAAAATATCTTAAGTTACAAAAAACGGAAGGTGTAAAATTAGTGCTGACAACACTGGTCACTTTAAATCCTTTATTTATTTATTTTCACGTGAGGAGGGGAAGAATCCGTCTGTCTGTGCTGGTTTTCAGATTAATAGGGGTCTTGTTTCCCTTTTTTATGGCTTTGTAAGAGAAAGCAGATTGTGCAGAGGTGGGGTCAAGCTTTGGGACGCGGCGGTCTCCACATAAATCAATCACAGCAGAGCTGACGAACAGGCATTGAGGATAAGCGTATGCAGGGGCCAACGGTGTGATCACAAGGATGATTTCCTAAAGCTTAGCACTTTATTTAACAATAGGCATGTCGCAGTGATGACGACGTGTCCAAAACGTGGCACATATTTGTGACATATCTTTCCACTATGACAGGAGAGTCTAGAATAACACCCGAGCATTTAATCACTATTCAATCAGTTGTTTTACATATGTGGCCTTTCTACAAACGAGGTGAAATACAGCTGAGCCGCGGCTATGAGGCATTAGAGCTGATGTTATGCCTTTGATGATCCTGGGCGATATTTGGGAAAATTAATACGCAGGCGAACAATTGAACTCCTATATTTTGGATATGGAGGTAGAGAAATGGCTGAAAAAAAAAAAAAAAAAAAAAAAGGTGTGTAAAGTCTGAAATGCGAGGTTATTTAAATGTTATTGAGCTGATAATCTGTTTGCTCTTTTGCTTTCAGCCGTCGCCTGTTTTCCCTGACCGGAAAAATAAGAGGAGCTCACGCCTGCGGAGTCAACGTTATGATGCAAAACGGGTCTTAATGTGTGGCACTGGGATAGGGCTCTTAATTGTGTACAGAGAATTCTGGACAATAAGGAGGGAATCAGAAACAACTGGAAATGAGCAAGACAGTGGTTTTCCAGAGGACACTTGAGCGAGGGGTCTCAAAGTGGAGATCAAACAGGTGAAAAAGGATATGGGGTCCACATCAGAAACAGTGCTTTATGGGAGGGTCTGGTTCACATATATCCGTCCATCCTCTGCATAAATTGACCTTTCCCATCCCCCCCGCTCACTGTGCACTGGTCCCGCCTCCTGTACAAACCTCTCCGCACGTCTTCATTACCAGCTGCAGGACAAGGTACTGCTACTTCAGCAGGCATTAAGGAGGAAGAGAGGGGAACAATCAGAGGTTTTCGAATAGAGGAGGAAAAAAAAAAGGAAACGCGTAGGCAGGGGGAGTGAAAGGGAGACAGTGAGAGGGAATGAGCTAAAGAGAGCCCCCAAAATCCCAAAGATACTTTAAAAACAGTGCAGCGTAAGGTGGAGTGCAGGGCAAGGGGGCAAGGACAAGAAAGGACGGTGGGTCACTTCTGGACCAGAGAGGCAGAGCAATCGAGACGTTTTGCAGGAGAGCAGCTCTGGAGAGGAGGAGAACGGAGAGGGGCACGCCATAAAACCAGAGGAAGAAGAAGACTGACGGACTGAAGGACGGCTGGCCTGGGAACCACAGGTAAGGCAGGCGTGCCCACGTTTTGATCCTATCGTGCCATGTTCAAACAGGAAATTGGTGGGGCGATGATTGTGCGCAATGAGGAGAGCGCAGCGCGCAGGCATGTGCGGCTCAGACCCTCGGCACACATCAGGACAAATATCACAACATGCATCCTCATGCATTTTGGTGAGCTGGATGTTTCTTGAGGCATTCCCCAACAGTTTTCTCAAAGCCGTGCCAGCTGTTTGAGGAGCGCTTCCCCAGCTGTGGCCTTTATCACGCGATGGGTGCAGAGGCGGCTGAAATTCAAAATCCGTGCTCGTGGATTAAAGCACATGAACCGCTGAGAAGCTGAGGTGCAGCAGCTTTGTTCAATGTAGCCAGTGTTTGCAGCAGCTGCCATCGCTGCCGAAAAGCTGCTGGTGGGTCTTGTTGTAAATCGAAATTGAGCGCTTTAAATTTTTATGTACACTTCTGCTGCAAACGCTGCAAATGCCGGAAAGCTCAAGGAGGTCTTTCCTGATTCAGGGCTCTATCTGTTCATTACACAATCGGCAACCTTTGAGCATCGCTGTCAACAGCCATGCAGTAAGGGAACGTTGTTAAAAGCCCGTTCTAGGGAGCAGTGTGTTGTAATTCTGTCAGCGTTGGATTTTGTTCGGATACCAAAATGTCTGTAAGGTTGTGGACTGCCGTACTCAGGATTCATCGTGACAGAAACCTGCGTTGGCAAGTAAAAAATAAGATTTAGTGCTTAAAAGTTTAATGAGAGTGTACTCTCAGTGGCGCAGATCTGTTTTAGCACTGTTGAAAAGATCAGCTCAAGGGATCAAATGCTGAAAGGCTCTCCAACGACAGTAAAACTGGAGCCAAACGTTTTAGAGAGCGTAAATTAAACCTTAAGCGCTCCACTTAACGTCGTGCCGCTGCACCACGACTGCCATTTTGTTTGAATGCGTGTCCAGTTGGGAGCTAAACTCTTCTTCAGCTTGAGCTCAGATGTCAGCAGCCGCTGTAAAATATTGTAATTCTTGTAAAAACCACGTAATTAAAAAAATGAATAAAAAAAGAATAGACATGCAATAACGTATAAGCCATTGAGGACTTCAGTGTCAGTTTTCTACTCCTATATTTATAATTAAAATATAGTCAATGCAAAACCATGATCAACTTTTTGTGATTTACTGTGATGTCACTTAAATACAAATAAAATCACCTCTTATTGTGTTTAACGCTGTGGCGTTAATTAGAATTAAAAGGTGATGGCGCTGTTTCTTTTAGCAGCCTGACGGATGATCAGAGTCCTCTCTGGGAATCCTCATGGCCCCTTCTCTCCAGCTGCTCGCCTCCTTGAGGCCTTAAGGAAAGAAAGGAGAAAAAAAAAAAAATCTAGGAATTACATCACCTCAGCAATTTTTCTTCTATTAGCCCACACTGATGACCGGAACACAAGTTTGCAATTTTAGGTACTACAAGGTGATACAACTTGAACCTGGGTTTTATATATCAAAGGAGTAAGATTCAGGAGAGAATGGTCTTCCTCTGACCGCTGCGTCCAGATGGGACACGGTGTCTCGACGGCGACACTCTTCTACTGGTAGCTAAAAGGGAGGATGATTAGCATATCTGTGAAGCAGGGATTTGCAGTGGAAGAGGCAACCTGTGCGCGAGCTGTTGCTGTAGCTACACAGCGGAGTTCCTGACTGCTGATTTCTCTCTGCGCTAGAGAAATCATGAAAAATGGCCAAACATTACATTATATTATAAAAGCAGCATTGTGTGCGTGTGCCCTGTACTTCAGGGTGAATTAGGCTGACATACTCGATGGTATCTAGTGTCGACCTTTGTCATTTTATTATTTATTTTTTAGTACAAGGGTCCATTGTTTGCAGCTGTCTGGTCACTGTGATGCACATGTACAAAACCCCCCCCCAAAAAAACAAAACAGGTCAGAAACTTGAATATTTGGGCAATAAATGGTTGCATGAGATGGTTGTAGAAAAAGTCTGGAAATCTGTATTTTTCATCCAATTTAATGAAAAGGCAAAATTGTAAATCAGTGGACGTGTACGTGCGTAACATGTCAACACGCACACTTGCAGGTGTAAAAACTCACAGACAATACAACTCCTTCAGCCGTTAAGGGGGAGTAAAAAGACAATGGCAAGCACTTGAATAAAGTAATAATAAAGCTGAAGCGTTCCCCTGGTTGTAAGAGAGAATCTAGCAATGTTGTGGAATTTGCCAGTAATTTTCTTAATGTGCCGCCTCGCAGAGAACACACAGGAGCTGCAGCTTTAGCGGCGGCCCTGAGAGGCAAAGTAGGATAAACAAAAAAAAACCTATCCTGGGGTCATTCCAAGTCCCATCTAAGTAGTTTTCTCTTCTGATTTTGTGAGGGTTTGGAAAAGAAAGTTATATACTTTCATTAGTTTTAATTCGATTGTTAAAAGAGAAAACTTTTGCCTTTTTTTTCTCTTTTGTTTATTTTTGCAGTGCTTATTTTGGCCACAAGAGGACATAGTTGATGATTTTTTTTTTGCACGTGAGTTTATATTCATTCATGCACTTTAATCTAAAAGTACTCATTTGTGTGTGTTTTTGGACAATGTTAATCTTTTGATGAAAAAATATATTTTTAATAGCATCAAATGGATGTAATCATGTGTATCATTACAAAGTCAGATTAATCAGTAGGGTAACATTAACTGACCTTATTTTTGCTGTTTTGATAGTTCTGTATTTTCCTGCATGTGGTGGTGGTAAGAGCAGCAGTTAACCGGCGGCTCCATCACGGGGGAATGTAGAGGTGTTGAGCTTTGTTAGTGACCTGACGAAAACCTCCACAGCTAAGGTGGGACATGCCAGTAAAGCTGAGCAAGAGACTGTGAAAGAAAAGTATAATAATGTATCATGAGCTGGGCCAAAAATACTTACTTTATCCTGTTTTCAGGCAGTTTATTTCTCACGCCAAAATCGAAAAAAACCCAACAACAATAACAAAAATCAGAATAAACAAGCTTGCAAATTTTGTTTCTCTAAATTTTCAAGAAAAGCAGAAATCATATCCATAATTCATAACTTTATATATAAAATACAAGCGACCTGCAGATTCGTCATCTTCAGTGTTGAGGCTCTGACCAATCGCGTCTCAGCTCTCCGCTCTGTGGCTGATGCATGTCATGTGACCGGAGAGCCCGTCTCTCCCTCAGAACCAAGCTAGCGACGCTCGTTACTCGATGTTTTACTATCAGTCGAGATCCACAACATGGATATCTACACTCTCAAAGACCTGTTTGTTTGGACAGGTTCATCGCGCCTCATCCCGTGGACGACGCCCTCTCTGTTCTAGCTGCTAGCAGAATTAGCCTGCAAAGCTTATGTGGCGGTTGGAGTGTGGATACTTGTCTCTGACCGCGTCTAATATGGGGAAAAAAAACAGCTGCGGTCCATGTTGGGAAGAACTTAAACTTGCAGGATCATACTGAGCAGAGAGAAAAAGATGGCACAAACCTTTCAGACTGAGAATCCAGACAGGAGGACTGGCTTTGTCGACGCTGCGCCGGGCTCCTCTCCTGCACCGGCGACGGCATGCGGGCAAATTGCATGTGATGTCATTCTCCCCTTCATGTCATGTGATTTGTTAGTGTCTATTTTGACTTTGTCCATTATGACTTTGCGGCAGGCGGTCAATTTACAGCCTGTAGATGACATTTTGACCCACTCTCCCCACCCTGCACTTGGTCGGCTGCGTTTATTGAATGCACAAATGCGCCACATCGTCTGTGCCAATCAAAGCCTCCAGCCGCCACCTTCACACTGGCTGACTTCAAGCCCACACATGCTGGCTACATGTTTTTCTCTGAGAAATGTGTCTGAGATATGTAATTATAGAAGCTCCTCTGAGTTGTAATGTAAGACTACGATGAAACTGACTTTTCGCGCTGTTACCGAACAGACCGGCGCGGAACTCCTCGTTGGTTCATTTTGGGACTGATTGTGTTGTGTTGTACCCTGTGGTTGTAACACAAAAGGAATGGAAAAATATCAGGTTTCAGTTTGGCTGCCCCCGCCCCACGCATGACAAATGGCTCAACAGATTTTCGAGTGGAACCTCTGTCTGCATGTAGTAAATGTTGCAGCGCCACAGACTAATAGTTACGGCTTATTTACCTTAAAACGGCAGCTTTTTCTAATGTATTTAATCAACAGTGCAAACACAATATGATGACACTTTTATTCTGATAGGAGGAGGAAATAGAGACGGAGGCTTGCTCTTTGTCCTAAATATTTGTGGTGATAAGAATAATTTCTGTCCCTATAGAATACTATTTTACGTGCACCTGTGGGACCACTAACTGACCAAGGCCCCCATCAGAGGCGGCGCGGACAATAAAATGACTGACAGCTCATGCTCCTCCGAGCGTTTCTCCATTAAAACTGCCTCACTGCTTGAAACCGCCGGAGATTCCTTCTCCAACTAATCCTGCCATTCACATTCTTCAGTTTTAGAGATTGGTAGGTAGGAGATCCAGAGCTTTGATGTTTTGTTTTTTGTTTTTTTTTGATTTTTATGATTTTTAAGAAGCGTAAACACTTTTATCTTGTTAGCAATGCTACGAGTTTACAAATCATTTGTATTACAACGTCAGATACAGTAAAACTTTACAATAGGGGTACATTAATTACTGTTTGTTAATGCAGTAATGAGCATTTCTTAACATTAATTTAATGTGACAACATACGATTTATTACTATTAACAAAGATACAAATTAATACTTTATTGTTCAAAACCTAAATATTAAGTGTCATGTTTAACCGAACCAAAAGGGTCACGAAGAGCATTAATAAATGGTTAATTCAGGTTAATAAATGCTGCATTAAGTAGTGTTAATTAATGTGCCATTATTGGAAAGTTCATTCAAAACAGGACACAAAATGACAATGACTTTTAGCATATCATAAATCATATTTTAGCATTTCCTTTTTTTCCTGTGAGAGACACAAAAAAGCAACACTTCTTTGCATGAATTAGTTTAACTAAGCACATTCATAATTTACAGTAAAGTTTTCAAGTACAATATAAATAATAACTATAATAATAATCAAATTTTTAAAAAAAAAAGGCATTTTTGAGACTGAAAACGCTTCAATGAATTAATTCACTTAAGCTGATTCGATACGAATTTCAGTTGTTTCAGGGAAGAGAAAGTGAGAGATGTTCAACTGCGTCACAGTCTTTTGAAAACATTAGGCACATTTTCACGTTTTAACTTGCTGGGGGGGCACTGTCTGGCAAGGCACATCTGACATATCATGACACAGCAGATTTTCAGTCATTCAAAATACAGCACTCAATACAAACGTTAAAGAATTCCAAAGCAAGAATTCAAGTTGTAAACATGAACACTGTTAGCTTACTAAACCAACTGTAAAATTACCGTTTTACACCACAAACCACTCGGTAATCATGTCGTTAAACAAAAGGTTAATACACAACAGAGGAATGAATTTACCGTTGTCGAATAGCTGAATGAATTAATTACGTAATTTTCTCTCTTGCTTTGCTCTCTCGCGCCTTTTTCCCACTCGCTTGAATCTCTTCTACTTTGCGTGCTCTGCATTATATCCGCCCAGCGGACAACAACATCACCAACAACAGAAATGTGTCCTAAATATATCCACAGCACAAATTTACACACTAAGGGCGGCACTCATGCACATGTACATATAAACCACAGCAGTGCAATTCCAACACTTAAAGCAAACACATGCAAAACATAGATTAATTATCTCAAGGATTCAATGCAGATTTCACGACCAGAAGACATGGCCAGACCGTCTTTGATGCAGCGGCTCGCCACATTTTCTGGCAAGAAAAATTCACTTCATTTTTTTAATCTATTAAGCGGCTTTGTACATGGATTTAATAAGTGTTTTAAACTTAAATTTAAACTGCTATTTGAGCCAGTCTATTCAGACATATTTGTTTAAATTGGGTTGTTTTGCTGCCTCGATCAGTATGCATCTAATTTCTTCACGGGGAACTAATAAAGCTTTTACTAAATCTAATTAAAGCGGGCAACGCTTGACCAGAGCTGAAATTTGTTTAAAAACAACAGCTTGTAATCAGGGCTAATGATTATGACATGCAGTTAGCATTTAACTACTTTCAGTCAGCTAAATACCATTAACTTTGTTTTGCGTGTGTGTGTGAGAGAGAGGCTGAGTTTACCATCAACAATGACATTTATGTCATTTTTACCATTTTGGTCTTATGGTTGGTCGATCTATCAGTTAAGTTTAACGTGACCAGTGTTGCACTGTAGCAAAACAAACATTCTGGTATCTTCATTCATGCATTAGTAACATAAATTTCATTTAAAGAAAAATTATCCCAGGAAAGGGATCGTGGAGATTTTATGGAGGACGCTGATGTACATTCTGCAGCAACTGGCGAGGCTGTGCATCAGGAAAGATCAGAGGCGAATTTTGACAATTACAATGTATACGATTTTTAGAATTTAAATTTGAAAGATGAGAAAATAAGTGAGTCTGTAATGTGTAGTGTTGGCTTGTGTGGGTGCGTGTGAATGCAGTTAAAACGAAAATAAAGGCACAATGGGAGAGAAAGAGGGTTTATAGCCAGAACCCCACTGGGTCCAGGTGTACCTCATGAAGTTGAATGGTGTCCTAATCCAGATCAAGGAACAGAAAAACACAATCAGGACCAAGTGGTATGTTTATCGTCTTATTCCAACAAAAACAAGCTTTTTTGTAGGTAAGGTGTAAGAAGTTATAGTATAGTATTCAGACGTAAGGAAAACTAATAAATAGTTGGGACGAGGTTCTTTTTTATTAGAAAGTCAGGAGGGAATCAGCAGCACTATTCAGTTAAATCAGTTACAAGGTACAAGCAAGAACAGGAATTATATGCAGACAAGATTTTGACATAATTTATTTTGCTTTTTGTCTTAGTTCTGCATGACTAAGACCATGAAAACTCCACCTCAGACCAAATTATATTTAAAAATCAACCTGTGCAATGGAACAAGCAATATCAGTAAGCTCATGCCTGGTATCAGAACAAAGTTTTCTTACTAGATTCATTACAAAGGTTGGATGAATATCAACATGTTTGGATCAGAGGTGTCAGAGCCCATTAAAATTTTTACTGGTATGGTGACGTCACTCTGTACCAGTACCAGACGGCTGTCTGAGATGAAGCTCTGAAGTCTGGCTCATCCAAGCTGCATCCCTGTCTAGCGTCCACCCGCCGACTGTGAGAAGTTCTGAGATAAATCTGCAGTGATTGTAAACTACCCCGCACTCTCCTGTCCTGCCTGTGTTTGCAGAACTTGTATATTTCAGTCGAGTCACCTTCTCACAGCCACCCGTTTTTCACTGATGTAGACGAAATCTGGCTTGGAAAAGAATCTTTACGAATATTGGCAAGCAGCTGCAAGAGCAGGAAGTGAAAACGATTTACATTTTCAAACGCTCGCTGACAAAAAGACCAAATGTATTTCACCTTTTCTGTTATTAAAATGTTTTAAATTTCTGCAAAAAAACAACATCTGTGGTAGCTGTTTACCACAGACAATGTGGTAAACAGCAGCTCCCAACAGATCCCTCACCATTACACAACCCAAGCTCAACGAATAAAGACCAGAGAATGGTACAAAAACAAAAATTTATGGAGCCAAATGGATTACAAGCTATACTAGACAGGCCTTTTGTGTAGCAACCCCATTTACGTTAATACCATCTGTGCACAACCTTTTATGTGGATATGGGCTCTACAATACTGCTCTCAAGCACATATTGTATATCTGCATTCATCGCTTTACACTTTAATGGACATAATCAACGGTTTGGCGTCGGGAACATGTAGCTTTCAACCAACACGGGTTGACGCATCCCTTTTCATACAAAGCCAGAAACAGCATTTAAAAATTTAGTTGAGTGTTTTATGTAGCCACAAATGGCTGGACTGGTGAAGAAAACTCTTAAACACTTCATCACAAAACTCTGAAAGGACTGCAGTTTACCAACATGGCATCCATTTCCTAACAGGCAGTTTGTCCTGGAGCATCTAATCATATGCAGCGCTGTTAACCAATCACATCTGCTAACTGCTAAATGGTGTCACTCAGCAGGGTCAGACAGGGATCAGTTCTGTATTCCATCCCCAGGTTAGTAAGGGAACCCAGAAAACGGCCTTGGGAATAGCCACGAAATCTGTGGCACTCTCCCCCTTCCCGCTCAGGTTCCCTCTCTGCATGGGTGCATGACTGTGAAAATCCAGGAAAACATGAGTATTCTCATCTTGTTTGCCCATAACCAAAGTTAAAAATGTCACTGTGGGAGGTGGAGGACTGTCAGCCCACACGCAGCTACCAGTCATTCCTTTTTCTGCTGGTGGCAGCGCAGGATTCATGACCACGAAAACTTCGCTTCAGACAAGCCATATTTATGCATCAGTCTATGTAACGGAACAAGCAACATCGTTAAAAACGTATCTAGCATCTTACATGCTAGATTCATCCAAAAAGAGGTGAATTGAATATTAACCCGTTAAAGTCAAAACTAGATGCTGCACAGAAGATGTATCTCACTGGACTGAGTTGCTCTTTGACAAACACATTCCATAGCTTTCAAAGGAATTGCTTCATGCTTGGAGTGGTACTCCACCCAAAATGACAATCTTGAACTGCTGTGGGCTTGAGAGGTGCTGCAAAGAGTTATGTTTGTTTCCTGTTTATCAGAGAGGAGTAACTTCAGTCGGCTTTGCGTCAGTCTCAATTTATTCCATTCCAAAGTTTTTGTTGTTGAGGGTGGGGGAAAAGGAGGCTAAAGCACATGTTGTTTGAGAAGAAAAAATACAATGCCCTTGTCTAAACACCTCTCAACAGTATTGGTACAATATGTATGTTATGTTATGTCATTAGTTATGTCATCATGCATAACTAATATAGGCAAAGCACATGAAATACGTTTAATCAACCCTTTTAATGCATCCATGATAGGCTTTTTCTGCCACAAATAACTATATAAATCTTTTTTTATGTCAATTTAACATGATATAAAGCAGCCATGAGTCACACATGCAAAGGCAAATGCACATACTGTATGTCTCAATCTCCTATGTCTAATGTTCTAATCTCTAATTAGCATGCAGAAAAAGTACCACATTTTGAAACACAGAAATTTTATTGTGTTCTAAAATTATATGTTCATTTAGAATTTTGATGCCAGCAACATGGTTCATGGTCATGTTATTCTGGTCATTCTGCTGCATCTCCTCTTCTTTTAACAACTGTAAGTGTTTGGGAACTGAGGAGACTAATTGCTAATTTTGAAAATGGAATGTTTTCTAAGTGTTTTGATGAGTCAGGTCTGCAGGCAGGCCTGTTTAGCACCCAGACTCGTCTCGTAAATGAGCTCCTGCCCCAAACGGTGGGCGATGTCTGTAGATCTGGCTGATATACAGTTCTTTCTTTGCATGGCTGACTTTCAACTTAAACTTGGGGATGCAGTGACTTACTGTGTTCCCTGATGATGATTTTTTTTTTAAGTGTTCCTGAGCCGTGCAGTGATGTCCACTACAGAATTGAGTCTATTTTCAAAGCAGTGGCGTGTGTGGGAAAAGAGACGCAGCCATTGAATATTACTTTGTCGGTCTTCTCTCTTGTATGGTAAAGAATTTTTGACATTTTTTTTTGAGGATGAAATCTTGAAAAACGATGAAGTTTGCTCGGTGTCAACATTTGACTGATTGATGTCAGGGTGTCACCCTGAAGGTGTATGATATCCTGGTCGACCTGGGAGTTTTGTTTTGTGCAGATTGGACTCAAAGTAATTTACATATGTTTTAAAAAAAAAAAAAAAAAAAAAGTCACCTGGTGGCCAGGCCTTGTCAAAAAATGTGGAAAATGTAAATAACTCATAATCATATTCAAACTAGTGTGCAATAAAAATGAAGATCTAACCTTAAAGAGTTTTTGCCTCAGTGCGCCACATGAGAAATATGCAGAAATAACACAAATGATTCCATAATATTCTAGATTTTTGATGTGATAAGTACTATGCATTTAGTTTACAATTTCTCCTCCTCCATCCATCCATCCATTTTCTACCGCTTATCCTGTTAGGGATCGCGGGGAATTTAGAGTGACCAATGGGCAATTTAGAGTGACCAATTAACCTACTAACCCCCACCCTACTAACCCTACTAACTTTGCATGTTTTTGGACCGTGGGAGGAAGCCGGAGTACCAGGAGAAAACCCACGCAGGCACAGGGAGAACATGCAAACTCCACACAGAAACGCCCTGACCCGGGAATCGAACCCAGGACCTTCGTCCTGTGAGGCGACAGCGCTAACTACTACACCACTTGTTTTTAAAATTTCAGAATATATGCAAATATATTTGGTTTTTCACTTTACCTGCAGGACAGAAGATGCCTCCATTCTCAGTGTTTGTGCGCTTGAGGTTATGTTTCCAAATCACACTTTTATTTGCTGAGTATTACACCAGGATTGCTTCCAAACTATCTATAATGTCACAAATCATGCTGGTAGGCCCACCTCCGACTCCTTCCACCCTGGCTGTCCGGAAGTGTGGGCGGACTTTACCGCTGCAGTGCAATCAGGAAATTATTATTCCTCTGATTGAGAGCTTTATTTTGGCCAACAATACTCCCACTTACTCTCAAGTTTGCCTGACTGCTCTCTGTCTCTCTCTCTGGCAAAGGAGTCCACTTTGAATAATGGGTTTACAAACAGCTGACACATTCTGCATGCAACCTTTTAATGAGGAGAAAATACAGGACTCTTAGTAAACAGACTATCTGGCATTGCAACGGTTGGAAACAGCATAGAGAAAAAATAACACAAGGCTCGACTGAAACTTTTTATTGATTTTAAAATGGTAACCATGCCTAGCATCTCAAACCACACTCTTAACACTACGTGGCTTCCGCATCTTTTGCCAAAAGACAAAAGAAAGCAACACCACATGTCAGAGCGCAGCAGTGTTCATTAATTTAAACTATTCGAAAAATATGTTCAAAAGTTTGGTCCTGATGTTTGTCCATGACATGATGACAAGCTATATTTAGATGTCTAATAATAAAACTAAGATTCACAACAGGGGTATTCAATTACAATTCAGAGGGATCCAGATAGAAAAAAAAATCCTCCAGCAAAGGTCTGTAACAGGAAGTCACGACACAAGATTTTGATGTTAGTGTTACAGTCACATGACTCCCGACATTAGGAGAACTGGATTCTCTCTGGGGCCCCCTCGAGAAGTCATTACCATTTATTTCAGCCAGTGAGGCGCAGAAAAGTTATTCCCCCTATTTATCTCCAAATGAAATCAATAGCAACATAGCTGCAAAGTCTTAAAATAATTGTTTTCTGTACCAAATTAGCCCTGTTGTACGTCTTTGTTCCACAATTAACTTCAACGTTTCAATGTAGAGACAGTATGCAGGACAAAAAGAAATCAAGTTGACACTGCATGGGGTAACTCACCCTCAAGTTCTTGCTGCCTCATATGAAATTTCCTGACAGCTTTGATTGAGCTCAGAATTGGTTTGTTAGTACTAACAACTGTAGCGCAGAAATCAAAGACATGGCATGAAAGAATCAGCCCCTACCCGTGATCACATTTATTTATGAAAGCAAACCTGCCACTAAAAGGCTTAAAACACATGTGACACAGATACAGGAAATAGTTAGGATCATAGTCTCAATTCCTGATTTGTTTTTAGGTAATTGTTTTTGGCATTAATACAACTTGAAAAGGGGTTAGGGGGAAGTAAATTCAGAATGTTCATAATATTGAGTGCTCTCAGGAGAATTTATTAAATCACCACCTCACAGTGTCATTTTGAGCATGACAGCTCTTCATCAGACAAAAGAACATCTACAAATACAGCTCAAAAGGGTCACCTGACAAGATAGACACACTATAATTTTGGATATGAATGTTAAGTATATAAACCACATATGACATTGACAATTAATATTGCTAAAAATGTCGATCCCATTCTCAAAATGTATATACAATATGAATATACTGAGCTTATTGCCCACAAACTATAAACCTGAATATGACGTATAAGCAAATGAAGTATAAACGCAGTAATATAAATACATGATCATGATACCACAGTGATGAAATATATAAAGATGTCCAAGATATACTTAAAAGGTCATCAAAGACTACAAAAAAAAGACTCATAAGACCCCACATCCAACAAAACAGCTGGTCCTCAAATACCTGTTACATTCAGTAAATGTGGACCAACAGAAGCGGAGCCGGACACAGGCGAACAGTTTCAGAGGTTTAATGAACCCTGGAAGTTCAGCAGAATAAGGGGTACACAAAAAGGATCCAGCTCTCCAAAGACTCAGTGGAGGAGACGGGAGTGGGCTGACTACGGGGAGGCTGGCGAAGAGCGAAGGTGTGGCAGCTTACACACTGGCGACAAAAACAAAACACAGCACGGCACACACGAACAGACCAGAATTATCTGGCGAAGTGGTGGAGTGATGACCAGGGTTTTATGGAGTGGTTGATTACCGACAATGAGAACCAGGTGTGCCTCCACTGTAGACCAGGAAGGTGGAAATTTGGCCAGCCATGTCTCCTGCCACACACGCTGAAAAACACCACAAGAGGGAGGGGGTAGTGGAAGGAGGACATGACAAGAAAACCCAAAACAAAAACTACAACAAAACCCAGACCCTGACAATACCAAGACAAAGGGTTGCTACAAAACAGTATTAAGTCTAAATTATAAATCTAGAATGCTTATCTCTTAATATACAAACAAAAATGAACGTGGGCCAACATGTCGTTTCTGTTTCACATGGAAGCCTAACCTTTATACCACACCATCTCACATTGTTTTCTGTGTGTTTGTGTCTTTATTTCCGTGGTTTAAACAACATCCGCCCAACCCTTTTCTATGGTTTTGCGCCTTTTCTTTCTGTTGCAAATAATAATTAATAAATGTTCCTGCGGCTTAAGAATTAATGACTAATTGTACCTTTATATTAGATGACACATGAAAAGAAAAAAAAAAATTACAACATGTGGAATGACTGGACTCTTGTGTTATTCTGGCACCATTTGTTAACAGCAGGCTAATTATAACTAGATCAAGGACTGCAAAACCATATGCACAGATGCACAAACCTCCTAGATTAAACACAGAGTTGATGTTACGACTGCCTTGTGTTGCTGCAGGTGTTAAATAAAGTCAAAAGAGAGAATAGTCAGTGATTTGCACCACTGCCAGCATGACTTTCACCTTGTGTTCTTCCATCATGGTCAATCAAGCCTGGATTGCTGTTCAGCAGATGCACATCTGGCTGCAACAATCAAGCCTCACAAGCGGATTTTAATAAGGCTGCATCAGCCTTGATGGTCGGTCCAGGTCTTACTTTAATTTAGCGGTGGACACCGTGAGATTTCTGACACAGTGCAAGCCCAGTGAGGTCTTTAGCTGACACCAGTAGTGGAAACTCCCTGCAGCTGATGCTGATGTTGAAGCAGAATATCATCCCTCCGTCTGCTCTGCTGACCTCTGCTTCCACAGTTTACTCAGCCGTTTCCCCGCCGTCTGCACGGCCAGCACCACAGTCCAGCCAAGTCGCCTGCAGCCCCCAGCTGCAACTGTATGAGCCAGCTGTGCAGATTCATTGCATCACAGCAGCACATTTCTTCCATCATACACCTTTTTTTTTCCCTTGAGTGTTCAATGGACAGCAGAGGTTTTCCCCCACTGAGGCGATTCGTAATGGAGTAAGACGTGGCCAGACATAACTGTAAAGTGAAGGCAACTTGCATTAGTTAAAAGGGACTAGTATCTGGACCGGCACAAGGAAGTGTAGATTCTGAGCATAGCCAAACAGCTGCTGTGCCGTGTGCACATACACATAGTTTTTAGCCCTGGCAAGGATAACACAGGGGTGGACTTAGTGGTCAGTCGGGTCCTCGCCGGTCCCTCGCAGACTGAAGACTTCAGCTGATATAACAGATTTGGACCAGGTTTGGCATAACTAAGATGGTCCTAAGAGGAGCATGAGCAGAGCACTCTCTCTGATTCTGCCTGAGCATGTGAGACATTTCTCTGCCAGAAGTGGACACCGAAGATTCTACAGTTCTGCTTCAAACGCCCGAGAAGCCATGGCCTAAAATGGCTTTTTCCCATGAAGTTGCACCGTATAGGAGGCAGCTTTCAAACAGTTGGTAATTTTTCCTTCGTGTGTGAAATGACTTTATAATGATGACATTTAAAAAAAAAAATGGCAGAGCCACATAGTGGCTTCGAATTGACTTGGCTGGTAGAAGTAAAAAATTCATCTGCTCTATGGACCCCAACAGTTGAGATGTTGGTGTTTTAAACCCTAGAACTCCATAATTTTTTGCTTATGTTATAGCAATGAACAGGGCATTGACCCCAGGCTCTATCCAGATTTGCCCATACTAAATCCATCCTGCTGATCCCACATTTCCTGGACAGGACAAACAAGCAGCAGCTATCAGCAGTGCTTCATGGTTACCAGGTCTACAGTGGAGGAAGTCCAGCTGCTTGCCACAGAGATGCTTTATGGTAGGGCAGAGATTTTGGCCTGGTCAAACAAGAAAGGAAGCTGGGCCTCTCTAAGGACATTATGCATACCTTTCAGAGTGTGAGAGCCCGAGCAAACTGGTCAGCCTTCCAGCACTGGTGCATGGAGAGGATCTTGAAATCTTTACAACTCACTTGGATCCTGTGTCACGTCATTCCTCCTAATGTTAGAGGACGGGAGTAGACTTTTAGCACGGTCGAAACTTTTGCCACTTGTATTTCACCCTGCCAGCGAAGACCTGTCTCACTCGCCCTTACCCATTAATGGGATTTAGTACTGAGTTTTACATATGGATCAGCTTACGCTCACGTTTCTGTCAAGCACACAAAGTGATTCATCTGCCTCTCACCCCATCATGTCCCAGGGTACAGAGAGAGGGCATCTCATCTATCTTGGGCTCTAAATCAGCCTCCAACACATGAAGCCAGGGGCAGGTTTAATGTTTTACTTTTTGTTCAAGTGTGTTCCCAATTCAAGAGATTAAATGGGAAAGATATTGGGGATATTCTGATAAGCTTTGACTGGGAACCCAAGAGATGCATGTTTTACTCAAATGGGATCATGGTGACAAAACAGGCACATGCTGTATTGAAGAAGACTTGATACCCATGACTCAGGAGACACAAATTCATGATAAAACCGTTTACTGACTTAATAAACCAATCGTCCTTGTGACACCACTGCAGTCACACCTGCTGGTCATTGGAAGGTCAGGTGTTAGACGCTTTGCTGACCCAGAAGCTCTGTAAACTTATACCGTCTGTAGTCTGGTCGACTGTCCTATATATCACTTCTTACAACAACAGGCAACGGCATCACATTTTTGATCTCATCCTTTTGACTCTCATTTTGACTCTCATTTTGAACAATCCGAGCACCATTTCAAAAACTGACAGTGATAATTACAATGTAACTCTGTAAATTTTATAGTATGCATTAAAAGTGCAAAGCATTGTTCAAGTTTAAAAACTGTGAGAATCAGGACTGAACAATAAGAGATGTGAAAATGTGCCATTGCTACTCCGAGCCAGCTGTCTGTTTTCTTACTGAAAACTCGAAGATATAGAGAAAATGCAACGTGACAGACTTCTAAGTGACTGTAGGCTGCAGACTTACAGATTCTGCTCTCTGGGACCTGCAGGATTTTCGAAAACTCAAAATGACACAGCCGGTTGGGAGATACAAACTTTTTCCATTCATTGCACCCCCTGATGGCAGTTATCTAGGACTGCACCACAAGATAGAAAGAGCAAAAAGCGTTTTTTTACTTTCAGCTCCAAGTTTTCAACAGCTATATGATCATGATCAGCGTTAACTTCTTTGAGTCAACTTTGAAGAAAGCCTGCAGACAGCAACATTTATGACTTCAGTGGCAGTAGTGCTTGCAGCAGGAACTACGGCAGAAAAAGCAAATGTCAAGGAAAAGGAGGACATTGTAGAAAACACAAACACATATTTCTCTACAGCAAGAATTGAGAAGCATTAGCACATTTTCAAAGAAACATCTGGGCCTGGTTATTTCTCTCATGAAAACAAAACACATTGGAACAATTCAAAAAGCTGCAGAAGTCAAGACTATTGCTGTAAACCTGCTTCCAATTCCTCAGCAAACATACGGTCAATGTAATGCTGAACAGAGAGACGCAGGTGACTCAGTCCTGAACAAGACAGTCAGATCTTTCTTGTTCTTGTTCTTGTTTATGAGAGATATTTAGTTTTGTTATTCTGAAGGGTTGCATGATTCTGAAACAATCAAATGACTTCAAATTGGTTGTTAACAATTGATCAGAATGAAAAAGATAATGAAAACCATCCAGGACATCTTTTTTTTCAGCTATATGGCTATTGCGAGTCTGAATAGCAGTTTAGGAAGATGGTCACTTGGACTAGCTGGGGTTGCCAAATTGGGACGAGTGGACTGCATGGTGTCCAGTTGATGCTCTCTCTGAGTTAAGACCAGTTATCGGGACCACTTTACAAAAAGGGTAGACCGATGTGGTAAACATTCTGGGACCATTTTGTTGTCCTTTTCATGCTTAATGTCCTTTGTGATTGACTTGTTAGACCGTTTTGATGTGTGAATACATTGGAAATACGACACTAATAGCTGGTTTCAATGGATACTGCTCAACCATTTTAGATGTGACCGAAAGATTTTTCGGCAACGCACGAAACCCCCAACTCTGTTTGGGGGTCATGCAAACAGTACTGTATTTGGGAGCACTAGATAAACAAGGTTCTTTTTTTAAATATTCATACCTTTACATTATCACTTCTTAGCTCGTATTTTTTATTAGCAGCTTCTCCTTAAATTTGTTTTCATCTGTCCCAGGGGCCAGGAATGTTAGGGAATGTTAGCTATTTGTCTACACATTTGTCTGGCAATGTTCAAACCTGCTAGTTTCAAAACTACTAGTAGTGGCGGAAATTACTCCTATACATTTGAATTCCATGTTATGTTATTTATACAAATTCTTGAACCCGTTTGGATATAGAAATAAATCGATTTGAACGTCCATTCGCCTGCACCTTTACCATATGATGCTCTGAATATGGTAGCTGAGAGTGAGCAACAGTACATCACAAGATTAAACCACAAAATTACCACTAAATGGATTGTGGTGCTGTTTTATACAGCGCTCCTCTGTTCGCAGTTAA
>KV751353.1:7373347-7387495 GCA_001698575.1 Mola mola
AGAGAATTAATTCACTTTTTTTTCCCAACTCAACAAGTAGAATTGGGCTTCCAAAACAAAATACCTATAAAACAGATGGAATTTCCCATCAGCCTCAGTTTGTAATTAGATAATTACAGGCTTGCTGATTGGCAACATAGTAAATATATGTGTCAGCATGTTGACATTGACATTCTAGAAGTTTAAGTAATAGCATTCGGTTCAGGGCATTACATAAATTGCGGGAAATCAGAATAACTACAGTAACGCCATGGACAGATTATGAAGTGAAAGATGTTTTGATAAAATGACTCTGTCATAGAAGAATAGTAGTGTAGATGACAGCACATGTTCCCCAACCAAGACTAAAAGATGGCTTATATGTAATGTTTCCTCTAAGCTTTTCGCAGGTGCAAATTCATTCTGTCAAAATGATTTTTTTCTCCTGTCAGGGGAAAACATTCCAATCGAACTAAAATGTAAATCTAATATAGCTGGACATTTTTACTTCAACTCCATGTATCTGTTGATGCTTTCATTCCAGAGAAAGATGCAGACCTTCCTGTTGCTCAGCTGGCTTATCCTCGCGGTGACAGACTACTTCCTCGGCTCCGCCCACATGATCCCTGAAGAGAGACTCTCCACCAACAGGGTCGTGGTATCTGGTGCCCTCTCTCAAAGCCTTGAGCTGGTGCCGCTTCCTGTAGTTATTGTAGGTGAGGCTGAAGTTTAACATCTAAGTGTTGTGGTGATAAAAGCACAGTACAGAATTATTTATGGTTGTTAACTGTCAACTGTCAAAAAAGTTATTTATTTAATTGTTTTTGCAGTTAGAATATTCTTGGTCATGTTAGGCTACCATCCTTCTTATGTAAACAGATAAGGGTACAAAGCCAGATCATTTGATGTGTGAACTTCTTTTTAAAGGATAATGCTTTCGGTATCAAACTGGTGCCAACTCGTCCAAAGATTTTTTTATTTTTTAGCACAAATTTTGCATTACAATGTTTTGTGATCGTATTTTTAGGTAACCAAATTGTTACCATTATTTCAGTACCATTAATCGGCATTTGCGAGTGATACTGTACATTTCTGCTGTGAAAGCTCCAGCACCATCTTTCTTTCTAATCTTCTCTTTCAGAGTTGCCGAAAACAGAAACGACAAACATGAAAGCAAAGAGACAAAAAAAGGTATGACAAAGACGTGTGTGTCTGAATCTGAATCCATATTAGATAAAAAGATTGATGATACACAGTATAAATGAATATATTATCATGTGTCAACATCACTTTTTGAAGCTCTAAACATATCAGCATTTCAAATGATGTATTTTTTCTCTGTTTTTGTCGTTCATTTGCATTCCATTGACATAGGCTGTCGTAAAGTGACCAGCGAGAAGTCAGATTTTGATTTATAGCGGGTGGGGCCGCAGTCCTCAGCCTTTTCGAAGACGCTGTCCTCTTGCCTGTAGCGTAACGAGTGTAGCTAGTGGAGTCTTGAGTCATTGTGCAGAGAAGCAGTTTATTATTAAAAAAAAAATCTTAAGTTGTGGAAACAATGGTGAAAGGCATTTCAAAAAGGGCAGTTATCAGCTCTAGCCATGGGACACTGCAGTGAGAGACCTGTTGCTGGATTTGCTTGTCTGCACTGATTATGTTGTTCTGACAACAGTTTAACAACATCAAATACTGAGAAACCTACGGCATGTAACTCAAGGTCAAGCTGCAGACATTTGAATATGATCCTTTCTTGAGCTTTAATCTATAACCCCCAATCAATGAAATTCACACACTTCTCAGAGCAGTTTGGGAATAAATGATGCACATACTATTCAATAGTTAAGTTGTTGGGGTCACATATAACATCCACTGGGATCCTATAATCAGGTGGGATAAGGACCTCTGTGAAATCCTGCAGCCAACAACAAAGCAGTCCCCTTGTATAGCTTTTTTTTTCTGATTCTGCGCCTTGTTCGTTTAAAGATATGTGGTGGTTACATGCTTCCTAAGGTTGAAAGCCTGTGGTCCCTGATGTGCCATGTGTGCACAATCCAAAGTTGTTGCCTCTATCCAGCAGCGAAGCGTCTTGGCTTCTTTTAGAAGAACATTGGGCACAACTGTCACCCGATCGTGAGATGGCCGGGACTTTCACGATAGAGGAAGGCAGTAACTCAAATTCAAAATATGACGTCATTGTACTTGCATTATTTCCTGTGCTCAAACACGGGAGTTACATTTGGACTGTATTTTTATCCTAATTGCTCGTCTTACTTTGCTTGCTGCTCCACCACAAGCAGCTGACTGCCCTAACAATGTGATCCCATGTATCATACCTGCTTCTCTCTCGCTCTCTCTCCTTCTCAGAACAAATTTGGTGTGAAGAAACGCCCTCCTCCTCCTGCTAACTGCCTTCCCTTGGGGGGAAACTGTAAATCTCCCAGCAATGTGTGTTGTGATTTCTGTGCCTTCTGCCAGTGTCGGCTCTTCAGAACTGTGTGTTACTGTCGAATGGGCAACCCTCGCTGCTAAACAACAAGCTGCGGCCAGAAGCGGCTCCGAGCTCAAGTAGCGAAAAGTTCGTGTGAACCACCTGTCGTTGTGAGCGCCATGCCAGGTTAACCAGTTGTGTGTAACGTTGCTTAAAAATCACTGCATGAAAGCACTTTATGACAGAGGTTTGCAGCACGGTGAGCTTTGCAAACTCTTACAAGAAGTATTGCTTGTCGCACTGCATTGAGGAAGTTTTTTTTTTTTTTTTTAAATCTTACTTTGAGCTTTTAGCAAATGAAAACCATATATATGCTCAGATACATTAATATAGCGCTTTATTTCAAACAGAAATACATAACTGTACAGTGTCTCACTTTCATTACAACTGTTCTTACTATTGGTATGAATAAAGGGACCAAACCACTGGTCCCCAACCTGGGGTCTGAGCCACCTTCAGGGCAGCCAAAGATCACAATGGGTGTGCGAGGCTTTGACCTCTGCTTTACATTGCCTTAAATCATAACAACACGCTCATTGGATAACTTTTTTTTACCCCACACCCATTAGATTTGGTTTCCTCAATTATCTGTGCAACAAAAATATATTTTAAGAAAAATGATTGGTCATGTGAAAATCGGAGAAATTCTACCCCCGGAATCTTGAGATATGATAAAAATCATCTCCTGTTGTGACTTTGACTGTAGATCTTTCAAGGTCAAACTTATTTGGGGATTGAATCTTGACGGTACATGATGGTATAATCAATATATGTAAATTAGACCCAAATTGGCTGAGTTTTGCTCAAAATAGGACAGGCTTGTTTGAAATGTGACCTATCAATTAGTTTTGGGAAATGTTTTTCCTTATCTTTACCTTTGACCTATAAATGTAATCAACTGAAACCCCTCCCAGTTGGGACTCATCAAACAGGAGGAAACTAGGTGGTTGCTTTTAATTGCCCTGACCACGGCTACTTAACCACACCTCCCAGCGTCAGGTCAACTGACGAGCTTGTCCATCACGACGAGTGAATGAAACAACTTGGCTGAGAAACGACAAACTGCTGGTGAGTATCATCAGTATCAAAAATAAGAAAAAAAATTTCGGACAGAATGAGACATCTGTGATGAAAAGCAAGTCATAGAGAGCCAATTTGTGATTCCTTTGTAAAGTAAAAAGAAAAAAATTGTTCATGTTGTGGGTTTAAAAACTGATCCATTTTGTGCCGCTGCATCACACACTGGTCACTAAAGAACCGAACAGAACCGTGCTGCTTGGTGTAGTTCGTGCTTAAGTGGCCAAGCGGATGGTGTTCTGAGGCCCGCTGGTTGAGAACGGCTGATCGGGTCCACAACATCACTCACCTGTCGAAGAGAAATCCCTTCTGATAATGTTCCACTCCACTGGTACTGAAGAACACAATGATGCTGAACATACAGCTAAATGCACCTTTTTTATTATTATCATTATTGTTGTTTTGAAGCTTCTGTCATACAATGTAAAGACTTTAAATGCTGGAAAAGTTTAAACCCTGACTAAATTCTGAGGGTGTTAGATATGTTTCCAAGTGTCTTGATGGGAAGAGGGGGTTTGTGAGAATATTGCACATCTGGTCAGATAATAAATTAGTGTCACAAATCTTGAATGCACAACTTGCAACTTTTGGATCAGATCATGGCAAATGAGTCAAAGTTTGACCACCATAAGATCCAGATTGTCCCAGCAGAAAAAATTGCACACTGAAATTTACATTTGATTTTCTTTCTTGTGCAGTAAAATTTTGTTTATACACAGTTATCTTGTAATCTGAGTATCGGGGGTTTAGTGACATTTGTAAGGGAGGTAAGTAAAGGTGGGATCCCAGCACCACTTTGCATCAAGGCCATACGATCATTCCATTTGTTTTCTGTTTGGGCCCTCTAAGGGCAGCCCTGGCGATGAACATGCGTGTGAAGCCTCCACATTTCAGAATTTGTAGCTTCGTGTTGTGTCGGAGCCAAAGTTGTTAGCCAAGCATGGAACCGCAAACAAGGAATCTGACTGTCCATCTTTGTCTCTCTCAGCGGTCGTGGACATTAAAGGCACGCAGCAGGAGTAGCTTACTTGGACTTGCTGACATCAACCGTCGGATAATTGTTGTTACCCCCTCCTCCCAACCCCCAAAACAAATGTAAGAATTGGAATCCAGTCCTCTTGCACTGCCGCTGCCTCTGACGCTCACTGGAAATGGGGAGGGCTGGTGCAACATCTGTTGAATAGAATGCACTAGCAGAATAATATCTACAGTATTCACATAATTAAAGGATTAGATGTTGATAGATCCCAAGTAAAGACCCAAACTAACACTGTCTGTCTCGCAATACTTTGACTTCGTCAACTGTGCTGTGCCTGTTAGTTCCTGCTGCTGCTCAGTATACATTTTATATTCAGTGTCAGTAAAAAACTGAGAGTTACACTCACGTTAGTATTATATAAAACAAGTAAGCGGTGTAGTAATTAGCAGATGTTACTGCAGAGTGTAAGTGTGTTTAGAGTGAGAAGCATTTATCGTCCATATCATGGATTGTATATTTTAGCACTGTTTCGACTTTCGTACCATCTGTGTTTGTTACTGGAAAGACACTAAACACGTTTCCCGCGACCTTCGGGTTTGAATTAACCGGGGTGATCGTTTCATTAGAAACAGGCATATTTGTGCATCTCCTTCACACATTCGTCGTGAACAATTTGAGAACAGTGTCAACCTCTAAGAAAGAAGCAGCGACTGATGCTGCCCCAATAATGGACAAACGTTTGCTACGAACGTTGAATGAGAGTCTGGATGCACTTTTTAAAATTGCTCTGAATTAATGTAAAGAGTTCAAATGCTGGCTTAAACGAAGGTTTTAAACGGTGCTTTTAGGCCACCTGAGATCTTTAGATCGAATGGAATATTTTGTGGTAACAAGATTTGATTTCTGTTGTGTTTTTCTCATTATCAATCATTTCATTTTAGCCATTTTTTTCTCCTATATTTGCCCTTTTTTTCTGCATATATCTACATTTTGATGATAAACCTGCTACATCTTGCCTTTGTATAACTGGTAGAGATAAAGACAGTTACTGACATTCAGCAGGCTGCACAGTCTGTCAATATTTTGTGGTGGCCGGAAATTGCTTTACCACTTTGTAATGTTTGAATAATTGTTGAATAAAACTTTGCATTACATGGGAATACTTTGTCAATTTGTCTGTCTTCTTTGGCAACAGTGCCTTTTTAAAATTAGTTTCTTTGTTTGTCATTTAAAGAAAAAGGTTGTCAACAGTTAATGTTTACAGAATGTTTGTCTTTATCCCAACCTCAGTTTTTTGTGTTATAAATGCTTAAAGCCACGACAACTCAGGAATGATGATGATTAGACTTTTTAGCTGAACATTATTTGCCACAAAATTAAACACAAAGATTAAGTAGTGATGGAATTTTACAGCCCAACTTTATTTATTGTGACAGCAAGTTTAAATCTTTGCCTTTTTGGTAACAATCACACTTTCACTCTGATGCTGCTTTTAAGGTTTTATTAACGGTCAACACCTGTAAATATGTAAAATGTTACATTTAAATAAACAGTAGAGAAGGATACACGACCTGCTGTCCAACTGAATCAGGTACAACAGGAATTCTGATGTAACTGCATTTTGGAACAAATAAGATACAAACTGATTTACAATATGCTGGGTGTCTGCAGTATCCCACAGGTGACAGCAGCACCAGATCAAAATCAGGGTAAAAGGGAATACGAATATAATGTAAAATAAAGAGCTGAACATTTCAAGAAGTACAAACATGAGAAGAGAAAAAGACAATCAAACATGTCCTTAAAGAGCTGAATGTTTTGGAGGTGAAGTGGAACATTAATAAAGAACAAGATGTAAATCAGCATCCACACTAATAATAAAAAAGATAAATGAAAGGTAAAAATGCAGATATGTGCAGGATAATTTCACTGTAAGGGGAACATGTGGGAATGTTTTATTAACCAACTCTCTGATGTTCTGATGAAACCCGTCTATTTAAAACACACTTACCACAAAATCACCTACAAACAGCAATTATCAATCTTCAATATGATGAGTGTAAATGGATGTAATCGACACTGGTCTGAGCCACAGATTAACTAACTTTTATGCTAAATCTAATTGAATTAAACTTAATTTAGCTACGTGTGTGGTGCTAACATGCACTAAAACATATAGTTTTATTGGTGGATAATTATAATAAAAATGTGTTCATTAAGTAAACTAGACGTTCTGCCCAAGTGCTGCTTTTCCATGTTTCCTCCGCTGCAGCTCCTAGTGTTTGGAACCACTGTCCGCCATTACTGAAATTACAGGCCTGAAGTGTCAGTGGAGAAGACGCAGCTCTTCTCCTCTAAAGGGCTCTGGTTCCTCCAGGTGTGTCTTGCAGGGGCGTGGCCTGTCCACACCCGCAGCCGCTCCAGATCATCAGCCACCAGGACAGAGACTCCTTCACTGCTGGATTATGCAGTCACCAAGCATGCTGTAGATCTCGGCAAAATAAGATCTTGTTGAGTATTTTGAACTTTGTTTCAGAAATGTTATTTCCAACTTTTGTTTCTTGACCCAGGAAGAAAGAACTGCTCTTTGTTTGTTTCATCCTAATCAGAACCACAAACGAGGCTGCAGTTATGTCACGTCAGGAGCTCAGCTCCGAGCCACGGGTTCGTCTCCCCACCACGCAGTCGGCCCTGCTCTGCCTGCCAAGAATCCCTCATTGACCTTTCCAAATTCTCTCTCTCCTGCCTCTGAGTCCACTTGTGGGTCCAAATTTACAAGGAAAAGGCAACAGTAAAGTTAGTTAATAAATAAATTCACACCTAATTGTCCACTTCCTTAGTTCGCACCAGATGTGGGAATTCATTTTTCATTCATTTAATTCATTTTTCAGCTGGTCCAGTTTGCACTAATAAAGGCAAAACCTGAAAGATCTACACAAATCACACGGTTGGGTTAAAGGACAACAATCTTTTTCCACTGTACATCATGGAACATCATCATGGTTGTTTTCATGATCCCTTAACACATATATTCACATGTGAACGGATAGTCAAGAAAGTCTCCTAAGTAACTTAATACTACAAGAGTTTTGTTAAACGCTCGGCAATTTGACAACTGCAAGAGAGGCCAACTGGCTCTTATGAGAGCTGCTTGGTTCACAACAGTAATGAGCAGCACCTGACTTCTCTTGCAAGTGGCTTGAGATCACTGCCTGAGATCATTTCAGGCGAACCCAGAGTGCACCAAGGATCTCAGAATGCTTTCACAGCCATCCTGATGAACTGCACCGAGGGGATAAACACTGCAGGGTGCCACTCCGCTGCACTGAGTCAGCCTGGTGTGAACATGAGCTAAGATTTGACCAGTTCACATGGTGGATAAACTGATGAATATAAATGAAGTTCCATCCAGAAACTGGAAGCAACACGCTAATGTTAGCACAACCAACACACACTGTGGTGAGTGTTGAGTTGAATGCTGGAGCTGGAAAACCCACTAATATCCTTTTACATCATTTATTTGGGAACAACTTTAGGTTCAGGTTTAGGAGAGAGAGGATGGATAAGGAAAGTCAGTTTTAACTATATAGCACCAGCTCATAATATAGGATATCGTATGACACTTAATGTGTGGAGTAAACCTGCACTATTGTCTTTAATTGACCAAAATAACCCCATGACCGGGTACTTGATGATGTAGGTGAGGATAGACTGCCTTTTAATATGCAGGAATCTCCCAGGAGACCCAGGATCTTGGTTGGTTGAGACAATTTCCTGTGAAGGGAAGGTATATTGAGATCAGACAGCGACTGGCACGTGGTCGTCCAGTCTATAACTTTAAGACATACACTGCCATAAATAATATGCTAAATTAGTTCCCTTAGGGGTCCAACAGCTTGTCCCTGGGGCAGCACGTGAGTACAATCATTGTACCCTTTCAGAATGTATTTTTACCTTATCAACCGAGAAAAGTTACATAGTACCATTTAGATCAAATATGTCCCTCTTACGGTACGTCACATTCAGTTGTATCTTTATGAACATCAAATGTACCTCATCTGTACCTTTTTATTTCTGACGGTGTACTCGCCTGAGGCAGCATCATCTGAAAGTCTGATGTTTGTATTTGAGTTGGTGGAGCAGCACTCGTTCCATGGACGGAGGCCATAATGAGCTCCACCTTTCTTTTGCCTCTCTACAGTTGCACGTGGACACGGTTTTGTTCATGTTTGATGGAAGAGTGGCCGTACGGCCGCTCTGTCTAAGGTTAATGTGTAAGCAATGGTAGAGTCCTGAGTCTTTGATCATGAGTTCTTAGCTAGCGTCCCTAAACAATGTCACCCAAGAAGCATGAACCCGAACCGTTACGAATCCGTAAATGCTGCTTTGAAAGTTTAAATCTAGGCAATGTGGAACAAATTTTAAACACACTTCTAAGGGGTCGAGGGTCTAAGGGCAGAGGGTGTCACATCTGTACGGTTCGCCTGTGATTTTGGGTTATACAAATAATTTTTGATTTGACGTCTCATATTCAGGTTTTATTTTGTTATGCCGTGAAATTGAAAAGTACTAAATAAGTAGAGCAATAATAATAAGTGACTTTTAGCTCCGAAACCTTCTGTCATCAATTCCCCCCTTTGGGGAAGTGTCCGTTCAGTGTTTGTGCAACGAAATATTTAGAATGTTCCTTGTATTTTCATAATGAAAACAGTGGGGCCAGAGTTACCGGAAATAAAATAACAGCTCAGTCCAGAGCAAGAGAATTTTCTGCCCTTGATACTTACTACTGAATATTTCTCTTCAAAACGACAGTATAACTGTACTGAGCTCAAACTGAACTGTGACTCCGCAAGCAGGGTGTGAGCCAAATTTCTCCTACTGTTTCTTTCTGACATCTCGTGGAGTCACAGGATCACTCCTCTTTCTCCTGAAACCTCTCATGATTAATGAAACATGGAAGCCAGTTTTGTACTTTGTTTTGGCTTTCTCTTTAGTTAGTTCCCAGAAATTATTTACTGTAGTTTTTTCGGCTAGTAATATGACAGGTTACTTAACCTAAAAAAAGGAGTTCTTTTTTAAAAAAAAATCTAAGATTAGCTCTATGCGGTGACACAGAAGTACGTTTAAGGTCCTTTTTCATCCAAGAGGGGCGATTGGTTCCACAGCCAGTAGCAACCGCATAACAATCAGGCAAAACCTCTGCCTTCCGTTTGGATGTTAAATTGTAAAAATTACAAACAAGGAACGATGTGATCCTTAAGTGGCCCTGAAGGCATCTGGTTTGGAAAGAAGTGGGACAGAGAAGGACGTGTTATTTGAGGCGGCTGATAGCTGGAGGGAAACGCTGAGGCAACGACAGAGAGCAAATCTCTGGTTGCGCCAAATTGCTGCTCTCATTCATTTTTACTCATTCATTAACATTACATTGGAAAACGTCCTTACAAAGGTCGGATTTTTGCTGTCTGCCAGCGTAAGTCCTCTTGTTTCCGTTCAGAAGCCCTGTATGTCTTGTAGAAAATACAAACCAATCAATGAGTTCTCATTTCAGGTTGCAATATTCCAACATTTGGTCATCTGTCCATCGCATCTTATCCAGATGTAGGAGGTAAACTTTTTATCTTAGGACATATAGGGCACAAGGTCTATGTAACAGTGGTTGAGTGTAGAAAAAGACTGTTTAACTCATCTGAATGGAACTGTGTTGTCACAAATCATTGGCATCTGATGAGCTTAGCTAATGGACGGGAGACGCGTGTCATTGTTCGCTGTTGCCTTGGTAACTAACTGCCCCACCTCCTGGCGTTAGAGTTTTTTTGTTTTTAAATGAACGAAGGCATTGTATGAAAATCAGGCACCCTTTTCACTTCCTAGTATCTGAGTAAGGAAATAACTAACTTAAGACAGACATTTGGCCACAATGTAAAGCTGATAAAGACAAGTTGAGGAAAGCAAGTTCAGGGAAATGAAAGGTTTAAGGTGGCTTGGACACTTTACATCTTTTAAAGTTTTAAAAGTGTGTGACGGAGCAACACTTTACGACATTTAAGTTGAAGAAGTTGCAGTTTTAAAACTTTTTCCTCACCATTTCGTGCCTCGTACAGCCGTGTAAAAAGTCACACCCCTGATGGAACAGCAGCCAGAGGTGAATATGATGAACCCTTTGCATCGAACATCTGGTCTTCCAAAGCACTAATAAGAACAGCCTGTTTTTCTAGGAAGACTTCCTTTTGAGAAGAGTCCTGAGATAGCGGTTTGCTAATGTATGTCTCCTCATTTCAAAAACGCTTAACGCATAAGAGTGCATGTACTTTTTTTCTTGTACTGTGAAGTGAAAAATGAGTAAAAAGCAAACTGCTGAAAGAAAACATGTTCCAAGAGTCGTTTTAGTGATTCATTACTCAGTCATTTTTGTAATAAGAGACTTTATTTGCTTAACACCTTTCATACAACAACAATCCTACTTAAAACATGCCTGCACCCACACATTCATGCAACAGTAGCACATATGAAAGAGAATAGACACATCAATCCATGTAAGGTTGCTCACAGAAGGGAAGTGTCTCTTAGCATGTGCGTGTTTTAGTTCATCACAAAATCACACCGCCAACTACTGGACTGGCACGTGTACTACGGTGTTTCTTGTGTTTTCTGTGGTCTCGTGTGCAAGGAGATCATTTTGAATTGTGTTTGAAAACGGCGACGGCAAACGAAACAGAACAATGTCGTGTAAACGGGGCCTAAGAGTGATGAAAAGCTCTCCTGATGTGCTTGCTGTTTTTCCACCTTGTGTTTGTGTGTTGCTTGTTTCTTTCATTTTTTTCTCTCTCTCTTCTCCAAAAGGTTACCTGGGGGAGGTTCTCCATTCCCTCCTGCTGCCAATGTACCTGCACTCCCGAGGCCCATTCTCTCACGCAGCTCTCGTAGAATTCTACTCTTGCTGTACAATCTCGTCTGTTCATCAATGTTGTGCTAAATCCACGATCTACAGTCTTGCCAGTGTTTAGCTTGTCTTAAGGCAGTGCTTTAGGTTCATATCTACCGGTGAACTCTACCTGGATCAGCGTCCTGCCTGCCTGCCTGCCTGCCTGCCTGCCCTGCAGCTGCAGCCTGCCCAGCTAGCACCACTTGTGAACCCTACTGAGATGAAGGGTATCAATTTTCATTTCAAGTAAGACATTTCAGTACACATTGACAGTTTGCATTGCCTATGATCATTGTTCAGGTGAAGCAGGGCTTTGTTAGTGCAGTCAGATGAAGACTGAGAAAAGAAACGGTGGTACAGTATGTACTGATGCCACACCAGCACTTATTAAGATTAGTATTGGTACTTCTATTGTATTTTCAAGTTACTTTCTCTTTTGTGAATTGAGACATTGTTTTAAAATGGAATATACATTAGAGATTTCTCACCATCTTTACATCTGTGTGTCTGTTGGAACAACTATCAGCTACCTCGTCTACATGGATGACTTCAAGCCGTATGCAAAGAGTGAGTGACACATCAACTCACTGATCCACAGCACCAGGATCTACAGCAATGAGGGCTGGAGGTTCCATGGTCAAAGAGGACAACACCTCTAAAGGTGATTGAGAACGACTGAGCCAAGATCCTGTGGGACCTCAAGATGCTGGTGATCTACAATCAGGAAAAGAAGGCATTAGTGGTAGATGTCGCAATCCCAAGTGAGAGCAACATCAGGAAGAATGAACATGAGAAGCTTGATAAATACCAAGGGCTGAAAGAGGAGCTGGAAAGTATGTGGGGAGTAAAGGCATCAGTGGTGCCAGTGGTGAAAGGATCCCGTGATGGAGTCACCCCCCCCCAGACTGGGGGGTGACTCCATCAAATCACAGGAGCAACATCTGAGATCTCTGTCCAGAAGAGCACAATCCTAGGAACATCTAGGGTACTCCAACATCCCCTCAGGCTCCCAGGCCTCTGATAGAGGACCAGAGCTTAGAGGAGAGCCGTGTGTATCTCCTTCTCCCTTGTGTCTATTTCAGTTTAAAACAGTGCATAACCCTTCTTCAGGAACACGTTGGCTCACGCTAGTCTAATTGCAAGACTTGACTCCTCTCCATTTCTATTATTGTTTAGATTTGACTTCATATAAGATCTCTTTGTCTGTCTGTCTGTCTGGATCTGTAACTCAAAAACTGCATGACCTTTATGACTTGAAACTTTTACACACAGTGGGTCTCCACAATATCTCTGTCCTCCACAAAGATTATTTGGATCCAGATCCAGAAGCTGTCCAGCTGTTAGGTAGATGTTCAACTAGACAAATGGGATCTTCGAGTAAACACAGCTGAGTACAACAGCATCTGACGCTCCACTGAGGCCAGTTTGACCACACACCGTGTGTCAAATTGGAACGGCCAAGAGGTATGTTAGTCTTAGCTGCACTGCGAAAAACCTTTCTGACCTTAACTGTCTGACAGCAGCTACAATATGTCTCTTGCCCATCAGGGAACTCCATAAACCACCTGCCAATCAGACTGCCCTCATATTGGGTTTGGAGACCGTGTCTGACCTCTTTCCAGGCATGTTCACCAAACTCGATAAATTACAGAACGTTCACGCAGAGATGCCAGAGGTCAGAAGGGAAACCAGAAAATACTTTCTCCATCTCCATCTCCAATATGTTTTACCAAAATCAGAAAAGTTGCTATGGTGCAGTAATCAGTTGGGCCTGGAAAACACACGTTGTACCCTAGAAGTGTCTTTATGGGATTAAATAAACTAACTCTGGAGTGATATCGAAGATTGACGGAAGCATCTCATAATATTATTGTTTGAAATTCTCAAGAATTTAATTTTAACTTGAGGAATGAGGAACCAATCAAAAGTAAGGGGGAAAAAAAAAGAATAATATGGAAAAGATGTCAAGTGTGTGAGTTGACATCCTGCCTCTAAGATCCCAGATAATGAAATGATGATTCTTCTTCTAATGTACAGAAAGTTTGTTTTACTGCACATTAAGGTAGAATCAAAGTATCAACTTGGACTATTAGAACAAAGAGCTGGATTGTTTGGCTTGACGTTCACCCAGAGGCTAATCTTGCACAATTTGCTGATGTCTTTGTTGATATCTACTTGTTCAATCTGCTGGATTCAATAATGTATGCGGAACAATTTTCTCCTGCTGGACTTGATAAATTTTCCACAGCTGAACAAAGACCATTCTTTATGTGCGAAAGCAGCAGGTTCAGGAACAAAGTGACACAAGATGCTAATCGTTGCACCTTAGAGTACATTATTTCAAAATGTACGGTCCTGTTTGCCCCTTCTGATCCAACATACAAACTTGTTTCTGGTGCATGAAAGCACAAATTCAAGAGATAGTTGGCTAAATATTCAACCCAGCTTGCAGTAGTAAGACCATGACTGGCATCTTTGTCATGTTAAGGTAATGTGATGCGAGCTTGTATGGATGGCCAAATGAGTCACTGGCTGGGAGGAGCAGCAGATGTTCTGAAGTTCAAAAGCATTACTATGGCAAAGAATTATGATTTTTTTAAAAGTATCCTCCAGTAATACTGATGCCCGACTTGCATATGACCTCTACGGTCTGAAGTATTGTGTCGAAAACACCCACGGAGATGATCCCTTCCAGTCAAGATC
>KV751353.1:7387555-7399047 GCA_001698575.1 Mola mola
CAAATCAAGTTTTTAACAGATGGATTAGGGATATTTTGGCCAATCTTCACAACTTTAACTGTGTATGTGTGTGTGTGTGTGTGTGTGTGTGTGTGTGTATTTGTTCGAAATACAGTCCACTGCATCTCAGTTGTTTTTGTAGAGTTGTTTTATATCCGGACCAATAAACTGTTGAAATGTGTTATTAAAAAGTCCATGATGGCAATTAAGGATCTTACTTTTTGGTAGGAATTTAATATTTGTTTTTAATTTGCAGCGTAAAATTAAGAGAAAGTTGCATTTTACAGCCCCATAAAATTCTGGCATACTTGAATTTTAAAAATGACACTAAATTAAAATCATTTTATAGATTTTATTCTGTTCTTTGTAAACCATAAAACATCACCATAGCAACACATCGTCATGTGCACTTTTTTTTGCCTACCTGCTGTTGTTTCAGACTGTTTGTTGTCTCGCGTGCAGGCCAGGAGGTGTGTAATTGAAACACATTCATTCCGCATAATCTGTGTCAAACAATACAAATGCAGGTAATTGTTTTGAGATCCAATATTATGATTTAATACATTTTATTATATTCTTTGTAAGCAATAAGACATCACCATAGCAACACATCGTAATGCGGGCTTCCTCTTCCTCTCCCGCTACATTTTCTCTTCATGAGCAAGAGCTCCTGCTTTCTTGTAGTTAGTTTCGTACTTAAACTTAACCAAGCAGAACTAGCTGTCGCACGTTGCTGGGAGATGCCAAAGTTTGCTTGATTTGTTGGACACCAAAGGGCCCGTCGTGCATGAGGGAAAGCTTAGCATGTCGACCCGTGGTGCCGGAGGGCACTTTGCTTGTCTGGAACAGATGTGAAGGTCACGTGGTGAAAATCTCTCACAGTCTTGTTGTCCATGAGTCACGCAATCGCATTTATATCCATGAGCACACACGCTGTAGCTACTCAATTCTACTGCCAAGGAGAGAGAAATACTGTTCCCAAAGGGAGTCTAGACAATAAAGCACCATTTCTGTGACTGGAAATCTATATATTTTGTAAAATCACAAATCAGCCAACATTCATTGTCTTGTTCTTCAGTGCTGTGAAGGACACTAATCTTTTTTTTTTTCTTTTGAAACACACAAGCATGTCTAAAGTTTTCCAAATGCTGCATTGAAGCCTAACATCTGCTTTTCCATGAGCGCCAAAGCTCTTGTTTTCTTCAGTTGTCCAAGATGCCATACAAGATAAAATTTATACACCAGCTTTAAACAGGCATTCTGATGGATTACACGTTTGAGCTGTTCTTACTCAGCAGGAGTAAAGCCTCTCCTGTTAGCACTCCATTAATGAAGGAAGGCAAGTATGAGAAATAAGATCCAGGCTTTACCGCGACTCCAGCTCTGCACCAGCTCTGCTCTCATTTTCTCAGGCCTGCAAACCCTCCCGAATTTAGCAGGATTTATCCCGTATTCAATCGTCATGTCTTCCTTGAGAATGCTCCCATCATCGGCGTGGCCCTCAAACTTTAGGGTAAATAATCATCAAACAAAGATCTGTACGTTTTTAATCCATGTCTGACATGAACTGAGTTGCCAGTTGCCAGCTGTAAATTCAACCGATTCTCTCACGGCAGCATGTTTACACTGAAGTTCTGGGATGCACTGAATGAACGAAAATGGAGACAGCAGAACCCCGAGTTGCTCTTGTGTTACTGACCAGCATATCAGACAGAGAGCCCTCCCAGGAGCACAAAGAGGGGCCTATCCAACAGCGAGACTGTGACTCAGACCCGCCGACACCCATCATGAGCAGCGCTCAGCATGTTTGCGGTTAAACATACTGGAGAAATCTAAACATTTGACCCCCTCAGTTGCGGAGACTAAATTAGTGTGAAGCCCGTCATGTGCTGCCGCTCCATCAGCTGACAGGGGAACTCTGAAAGGGTCAGATTGATGGAGGACTATTGTTGTGGTAAACTACGTGGCTGGACGGTCAGAGCACAGAGATGTTCCTCGGCGTTTCACTCACCTCAGAACATAACATCTCCACCTGCCTGAGAGTCCTGAAATCAGACATGGAGGAACTGCTTTCAGCATGAGACCACGTTCCATAGAGCATAAACTGCTCTCTGTTCAGCATTTGGGCTCTAAACACTGCACACAGTTCATCCGTATTATTTCCCAAATACCTCACTTTCCGCAACATGATTGATGGCAAGCGACTCGTTTTCAACCCCTCCCGGCTCCCCTGATGTGTGTTTCCTCCGGAGCCCCGCCGGGGTCACAGGCAAACGGATCACGAATCGGCACGAACCCCCCGACACAAAAAGGGACGATCCATCGGAACAAAAAAGGAGAGCGCTAACCGCACTCGCGTGTCACAGCAGAAACGACACCAGAGAGCACATCAATAAAAAGGGAAACATGCAGTCCTGCTGCGAGCTGCTGCCCCCATCTTGGCTGTGCTCGTTGTTGAAAACCGAATCTCTATAAAACAGCTCAGGAGATTTACAACTGACTGCACAGCTTTGTCAAACAAGAGTGAGGCCCCGTCGCCACTAGAGGGAAATAAAAGAAGTGAGACAGGACACAGAAAGGAGGTGCAAATGCTATATATAGGAAATAGATAGACCGTGGTCACAAAAAGACTTAAGACGACGATAGCAAGTTCCCACTTTTTATTTGGCTTATTTACACGTGTTGTGAAAGCCTCTGGCACCCTCTCGGAGTCAGCAGCATCACCTCCATCGCACAGTACGCACAAGTCATTACAAAAATCACAGCAAAGACTGTTTAACATCAGCAAGTAGAAAGGAAACGGGGTAATGGGGGGTTGGAGACACACAGAAGAAGAGGGGACAGAGGTGGTTTGAGCTCAGATCGGTTTCAATCTAATCAACCTAACCCGAACCCCAACCCTAAACTCTAACCTCTGACTGAACCCATCCGCTCACTCGTTCATAGAACAAGTACTTATTTACAACGAGGCCTCAGAACAACACCCACAAACTTGGTCTGAACCCTCAACGTTTAATGCAAAGCTTTTAATTCTTTCAGTGTAAATTCAGAGCCTTGTTTCATTTTCATTTTTCATTCATTTCATGCAGCAGCAGCAGCAGCAAAAAACAAAAAAAACAAAAGAGATGTTATCACATCATTAAAAATATCCCTTAGGGGTTTGCTGAACATTTCGAAGGAATCTTATTTATTATGACCAATTTTGTATTCATTTCCCAGTACAATTGTTCGTGTTTATTATAAAAGTGAGAGGTACAATTTTCATGTGAGCAACTTTCACAAAAAACATATTTCAAGATTATAAGTAACTACTTTTTCTAAATTTTTTTTGTTGTTGTTGTTTTTAATACCTCTCGTGATTATCAGAGATTTTAAACCAAGTTTGGGTTGTATTCTGTTTTTTTCCGCCCCCTTTTTTTACTCTTACTTCAGGACATCCATCACGCAGCCGATAAACTGGTTTCTATTAGCGTCCTGCGGTGCTGTTGAGTTTAGAGGAAAACCGTTCTGAAGAATCTTTACTTAGCTGGAAGTGAGCACGCAAAACCATCAAAGGGAGATATGTCCGTCTCTTTGTCTTTAACAGGAGAGGATTAAAGAGGAGCGAGCTGGGAGGGAATAAGGGAAAAGACAGAAAAAGGATTAGAAAGCAAGAAAAAGCCGAGAGCAACAAAAGGAGACAGTAAAGGGAGGAAAGAGAGTAAAAGAACAGTTTTAAAAAAGAATGAAAAATGAAGTAACACAGAAGAAGCTGGGGGAAACAAGAGGAGAGAGGAAGTGAAAAGAGAGAAACGGAAGGTCGGGTGAGTGGTTTGCAGAGGAGAAGAAGGAGGACGGGAAAGAGAGAAGAAGAATAAGGGAACACAGAGAGACAATTTCGGTGGTAAATTTTAAATCCATCTGTTCCTCTTTTGTCTGAAATATGCAACACAGTGGTAACATCTTGAGGACTTAAAAACCCAAATTTTCCTTTGTAGGTTGCAAATTATTTCACAGTTTTAACTCACACAAAAGTTTGGTATCGTTCAAAGGCCCTGAAAACTTCCCACCGTGAGCGATGAGCTGCAACATCAAACAGGCTTGAAGTTCACGCATTCATTCAGGATCAGATCTGATGAAGAAGTCCTGGAGGAGCTGACAGCATAGATACTACCTGTTTATTTCCCCCCTGACATTCTGAAGCAACCATTAAATGAGCGTTCGGCCTGCTCTCTCCTCACACTCGTGCCGATGGAAAGCTGGGTTCAGACGTCCACGAGAACCTGCCCACAGGGAAGATTCTCAGCATTAAGAAGCTACTTTTCAAATCAGTTTGGGATCTTTGACTATTTAATAATGACACTATTCAAATTCTTTCACTCATGAAACTGTGAAAACGGGGTTTTGGGGACTTTAAGCTGAAACTGTTGTTTTCTGAGTGAAATTTCAATGCACAAAAAGAAAACAAAAAAGACAACAACAATGTCGCATAATGAGTGCAATCCTCTCCACCAGATTACAGATTACAGGTGATTCACCAGCAAGCTCTTAAATTCTTAAAGTCACACATTTGAAATGTCCGTGCTGTTTATTTAAATCCCAATCTGTTACCACGGAAGCACTGAAGTACAGCTGGCGATTGGCTGCGACGGGTCACCAGTGAACTTTGCCACTAGCGTAGGAAAACCAAACGTTGCCCTTTTGAATTCGAGACTCGGAGGTGTGAATAACAAAAAAAGTCAGAACCGTTGTTCATTTTTGTCTGTAACTTGACGCTGCATTCATGCAAAGTCGGAATAATCCGAATGACTGTCGTACTGGGAAAGTTCACATCGCTCATGTTGGAAAAACAGGAGTGATGAGTGAAACATGGCAACTGGGAGATAATTTAATAACGTGAGTTGCCAAATTGATGTCACAAACACATAAACATGGAAGCAACAGTAAATGTTTGGTTAATGGTAGGAAACAGTTTTATTAAATTATGTACTGAATACCAATCACATGTAATGTGATATAAGCCATTAATGGTAATTGCTGTGGTGGTTGAGGGACCTTAATTTGTTTTTTTCTCTTGTTTTTGTTTTATGACAAGTGAAGTAAAGTTACTTTAAGCTATATATTATATTATATTTTTGTGGTTTTGTGGTTCATCCAGTACTAAAAACAACCTCCCACGTTCCTAAATCACATGAATGCAGCATACGTTACACAAGGTTTTGAACTCACGTCATGTCACACAACTAAACTTAACCCACATTAAACCAAACCCTGATTTTTTTTTAAACCGAATCAAGTTGTTTTTAGGCCTAAATTTACCCAAAAGTTTTTCAGATGGTGTAATAAACGTTATAGTGATTCCAAATTCAAACATTCTCACTGTTGATTGGAACGCTGCCACTGATGCTGACACAGTGTTGTTTTTCCTAACTCGATTCTTGAGAAATTCAGTAAATCAACCTCGCTGCTTTAAAGTAACGTCACGTGTTTGTAATTCACCACATTTATTTCCTATATGCGTTAACTTCCTCACTTCCAAAATCAAAGTCTTAAACGTCTTGTTTTGATTTGAAATTGTTGATTTACACCTTCTCGAAGCTTACCACCACATTTTTCATGTCCCGAATGTCGGAACACATTTTAAAACTGAACCAGCTGCTGCAAAGGTTCAGGTTTATTCATGTCTGTCTGCAGCTGGATGATCTCTCCTTTAAATTTATCTTGTCATAGTCCTGCACAACTGGTGTGTAACGCTAATTAATAATCACGCAGCTCAGCCTCAGCCAGTCGGCTGGTCAGTTAAGTTGACGATGCTTTTTTCCAAACGTGGGTGCTGTCAGCTGCAGACTTCTTGCTGTGCGTGTGTTAAAGCCCATTAGCTTGAGATGGATTCTGATGGCAGCTTGCCGTTTTACCGTGCCCCCGTGGCTCCCACACTGCACCTCCATCGGTGTTCTCTTCTGTGTGTTTGTGTTTCGGCGTATAGCTCAGGTTTATGATGTGCTCTGGCAGCACCCTGCTGTTTTAATATCTTCCTGTGGCTCTGACAGAGTGTGAAGTTTGCCCGTTGTGTGTGGTTTCATGTGCGCAAGTATGTATTTGTTTGTCCGTCTCCACGCTGTTTCATGGCCTTCCCGTGCTGTTGTCCACTTCTCTCTCTGAGGCGCTCCCTTCGTCCCTCCCCGTCCGGCTGTCTGTCTCTTCCTCCGCGGCCCGCCATGCCTGAGACACAGGGGACAACAGTGACCACAACTCTGCAGCAAGCAATCGCAGTGACAGAGGGCTTGTACGGCGGCCCAGAGAGACAAATACAGCAAATTACAAACACGAGCGCCGTAAACACTCAACACAACCAATGAGAGAAGCTCTGTAAGTAGCACAGATGACAATGGATATGGATGTTTCCGGGGGACACATAAAAGTGATGGACGTTCTTGTTGTGTGAGCATTCGTCACTCTCAAAGTCAGCTACTCGCCAGCGGTGGAAAAATACATATTTATTGAAATATTGTGATGGTGGCATGTTTTTTTTTTTAGCTTTTTTTTGAAGTGTTGGGTAAATGATATGCAAAATGCAATGCCGAAAGTCCCGACAGATATCTACCAGCCTGCCCGTCCATCAATAAAAACATCCATATCGATTGTGCCTTTGTATTTGTTTGTGTTGCACATGTTGTCAAATTGATGATGTTTTCTTAATTTTCGAGCGTTTTGTACATTTCCATGTTGCACGGTGCTGAGCTCTCTCAGCCGCCAAAGGTTTTGGCATATAACTGTGAAGGCCATGATTCTTATTAAGGAACAGAAAAGTTGTGCCTTTTGTTTTAATCAGCTGCAACTACTTGATCTGAACACAAAAAACGCTTTCAGACGCAACGTTAAAAAATGAAAACAAAAACAACAACAACAAACGAAAAAGAAGGGAAAGAAAGAAACCTAAAGAAAGTTCATATTAATGTTCATAGAACGGATATAACAAATCTTCAAAACTAGAAATCGTGCATGAATCAAGCACATGTTTATTTTAAGCTCAGTATCAGCTAAATCGAAGAGTGGTGGTGGATTTCACTTTGATAAGGATTCGCTAACACAAAAGCCCTGAAAGTTGAAGTCAAATAAAGACCCACTTTATTAATTTCTTTGATTACTCAAACTATAAAGGCGGAAAATGAGTCCTAGCCTAAGAACATCTGCACAGAGGATGTAAAAGGGGGAAAATGTGCAGGGCTTCTGGTGCATAACTTCATGACAAATGATGGTAAATGATGCTGTAACCACAGTTTTAGCAATGAAAACTGATCAACCCGACCGTAAAATACTGACTTTTACAACAATGTTCGGTTCACCAGTACGTCCACTTAAAAAAACACCTTGAGCAGAGAATATGTAGCATTAAAATATTCAGAAAAGTCTTGAGTAGCATGTGCTCACTTTGACTAGGTGGACTCTAAGAGACATTGATGGTTCGCCAACTGTTGTTCTGTTGAGTGACCAAGTGAGACGAGGCAACTATGCTGCTACGAACTGCTTGAACGATGCAGTGAGAAAATTATGTTAGCTTGCTAACCAACTTTATGTCCACAAGTGGTTTGAAAATGACAAATAATCCCGATGCTGCAACTTGGACCTTGTGGACACACATTGACACATAAATAAGAGCAAATTAGGCTGATCAACAGAGTATAAATTGAGTACGATGTGAAACTGTAGATGCATAACCGGGAGGAAGTTCACCACTAACCAATCAGATGTATGAATTTCTCTTCTTTGAACGGGCAATGGTACTATTGGTCCATTCATCAAGTAAAACAAGTAAGGCTTTCTTTCTGAGAGTACACAGAAGTTCAGGGTGCTGAAGGTGTGATGATTATATATCTGGAAAACTAAAATAGAGTTAGGTATCATCATTTGGCCTCTATACATCACCACAATTAGAAAAATAAAACAATTAAGATGTGATCGAAGTGCAGACTTTCAGCTGTCATTTAAGGGGTTTCATAAAAATATAGCATTTGCCTTTTAAGAATTACAAACTTTTTATGCAAAGTACCTCCATTTTCATAGGCTCAAAAGTATTTGGACAAATGACTGACAAGCAGTTTCGTGGCCAGATGTGGTCTGCTCCCTTGTTACGGGTGTTCACAGGTGTTATTGGTACTGGAGCTATGAATAATAAAGTACAATGAGATCTCAATGCTAGAGAAGGAGGCCATCAATTGGCTGAAAAAACAAAATAAATCTGTCAGAGACAGCAAAAACGCCTTCAACAGACGCCTTCATGAACATAAATACAGATGGTTTAAAACAAGCTGCAAACCAGTGGTAACATTCAAGAACAGGAAGCCCAGATTAGACTATTCATGAAAACACTGAAAAAAAAGTCTCCCAAGTTCTGGAATCAGATCTTTGGACAGATGAAACCAAGATAAACTTGTATCAGAATGATGGGAAGAGAAAAAGTCTGGAGGAGGAAAAGAACAGCTGATGATCCAAAGCACCACATCATGTGTCAAACATGGTGGAGGCAGTATTATGGGATGGACACGTGTGGCTGCCAATGGAACAGGGTCACTGCTGTTTAATGATGATGTGACTGCTGCAGAGGTATCAGGATGAATTCTGAGGTGTAGATGGCTATACATTCTGCTCACATTCAGTCAAATGCTACAGATCTGATAGGACGGCGCTTCACAGTGAAGATGGATAATGACCCTAAACATACTGTGAAACCAACTTAAGACTTTTTGAAGGCAAAAAAATTAAATATTCGTCAATGGCCAAGTCAGTCAGCTGATCTCACCCCAAACAGCACAGCTTTTTAGTTACAGAAGACAAAACTGAAGGCAGTGAAGGCTTGGCAAAGCATCTCCAGGGAGGATTTTGTGTGATGTCCATGGGCCCTAGACTTCAGGCAGTCATTGAGTCATTGACACAAGGATTTTTTTCCAAGTGTTAAAAGATATGGCTATATTTACAATAATGTTAGTTTATCCAAATACATTTGAGCCCCTGAAAATAGAGGTACTATAAAATGGCTGTGAATGTTGTATTTTGTGAAACCTCTAAAATTAAAGCTGGACGTCTAGACTATGGTCACATTTTGACACTATAACTTAGTTATTTTCCTGGAAAGCCTGACAAGGTGGAGCTGAAGAATATTTCAAATATTCAAAGAATCCAACTCGGAGTCTCTATTGTTGAACAAGAATAAACTGAAAACATTAAAATCTCCATTCGTATCCACCATGATTCATATTCACAGGCATACTTATTGTCGGCTAATCGTCAGCCGGTGCAGTGCACCAGGGGCTGGCACTGTGCCCGGCACTGGACCCGGCAGTGGGCCCAAACCTGGCTCAGTGACCAATGGGCAGGACGCCGTGCCTAATCAAGATTAGCCGGAGCAATACGGCAGAGATTTATTCCAGAGTTTTACTGCTTTCGGAAGCTGCTTTAGATCCAAAATAAATAACTGTGAAGGATTTACCCAAGATGTACAATCTTTAATGAGTTGATGTGCTTTTTTTGGTGGCTTTTCTGTGCTTATGGACTTAGTTTCTCTTCTCTTGATGACACACAACTATACTTATCAATGAAGCCAGATGAAACCCATCAGTTAGTTAATCTACAGTCATGTCTTAAGGACATTAAAAACTGGATGTTTCATAACTTTTTAATGTTAAACTCTGACAAAACTGAAGTCATTGTGCTGGGCCCCAAACACATTAGAGACTCGTTATCCAGCAACATAGTTAATCTGGATGGCATTGCCTTGGCCTCCAGCACCACTGTCAGAAACCTGGGTGTTATCTTTGACCAGGAGCTGTCTTTTAACTCACATGTTAAACAGATTTCAAGGACGGCCTTCTTTCACCTCCGTAACATTGCTAAAATCCGGCACATCCTGTCTCGACAAGATGCAGAAAAACTAGTTCATGCGTTTGTTACTTCCAGGCTGGATTACTGTAATTCTTTACTTTCAGGTTGCCCTAATAAGATTTTAAAGACTCTTCAGTTAATCCAGAATGCAGCAGCGCGTGTAATGACTAGAACTAATATCAGAGACCATATTTCCCCCATACTGGCTTCTTTCTTTACTGGCTCCCAGTTAAATTCAGAATAGAATTTAAAATCCTTGTCCTCACCTACAAAGCTATTCATGGTCAGTCATGGTTAGTTTGTCAATTTACACATTTGAGATAATGTGTAAGTTATGATTTTGGGTACAAATGTAGAAATTGTCAACTTTTTGATTTGATTTGTTTCGTCAATGTAGGCAGAATTTAAAGCTGTTTTGGATAAACCTCATATTTGAGGTTTATCCAAAAAGTTGCATGTTGTAATTTCTAACTTTAATCTTGCAGGACCACAATCAGTATTCTCCTGAATATCAATCTGACAAACAAGTATGCATCTCATGTCGTCAGATACAGCTGATTCATGCTGCGCCCCTTGTTTCACCAAGTGAGCCAGCCGATGTACAAAGGTTGGCACCCTGATATACAATGTCTGGGCCTCTGTGGTTAACATAGCATGTGGTGTAGGAATAGATTGTCGATTGTTTAGGTATAAATTAACGGGTTTATGAAGAAACATTTTTACGAAAGGAAAGGTTACGTAATTTCCCACTTAAATGGCTCTTTGACTGACAGTGACTAGATGCATTATTCTTGACATGAATTCTTCCGTTCACATCAATAGCCCTGCATCTCTGCTGCCCTCACCCTCATTCACACAGTTTCTCCCGTCACAATATGTCTGGACGCAATTTACTACTATTTATTTAATGTCATTTACTACACTTCTTTGTCATTTACAGTATATTCTCTCTGGTTTTCATGTACTTTTGTCTTTCATGAGTCACAAAATAGTAGTTTAAATAGGGTCATTGATGTGTTATTAGATGAACATAAATATAGGCAAAACCAATTAGGCAGAGTGCTTAGTTACTGAAGAAGTAGGTGCACGTCAGCAAAAACTTTGATCAAATTCATACGTAACAAATTCATACGTTGCAGTGACCTTTGACCTCTAAAGTAACCAATCCATTCTAAAGTCAGAATGAAGGTTCGTGCTATACTTGATAAACAATACTAGTTCATTCTTGAGATCTTGTGCTCACAGGATTCCAGATTGGCTTTGAAATTAGTTTTCCACATTCAGGCTGGCCCACAGGAGGCCACAGTGACCTTGACCTTTGGTCTATGACGTCCAAAATCAAATCAGTTTGTCCTTCGGTCAGAGTGGACATTTGTGTAAAGTTTGAAGAAAAATCTTCACAGTGGTCTTCAGATGTCACGTCCACAAGAAGGGCCTGGACGGACAGACAACCCGCAAACATAACTTCTCCAGCCCCGGCTGTCATGTGGGGGCATAAACATCTCGATGGGTACTACAGGAAAGAGGAAGAGTATGTAGTTTTGAGTTGAGGGGAACTCAAATTATAGAGTTTATAAAAAATAAAACTGGATGGTGTAAAAGCCAAAGTTCGCCTGATGAAATGTATTTAAAGG
>KV751353.1:7399059-7430463 GCA_001698575.1 Mola mola
AGCAGGAGTTTTGTTTTCAGCTCTTTTTTTTCTTTAAGTTGTGAATTAGTTTGACAGATTTAATTCCATGCATGATGGAAACTAATTTAACTGATGATGTACTTGAAACAAAAACACCGCTATAAAGACTCACTCAGTTTCTTTCACTCCCATTTTTAGATTCAATCGATAGCTGCAACAGTTGCTCGGTTATTCTTTAAGTTGATTGAAAGCAGTTTTGTTATTTGGAAGATTACTCATTCCTTTATCTAGGTGAAAATATCATTGCCAATTATTTTGGCTTATGAGCAAATACCTGCAATATTAAGTCAAGTCAAGTCAAGTCATTTTATTATCCTAAGAGAAATTTGGCTGTAACAAATAAACGCAAATATGAGACAGAAAAAACATGTAGAGTAAGAAAGAAAAATGTTTTTTTTTAAACAATTGGTGTTAAAAGGCGTAATAATCCACACAGGAGCTGTCTGAAATAATGCATGAACGTAATACTGCATAGGTCAGAGATCGTAAAAAACAGGAAGTGAGGCTCCATTTGAAGATGGGGACACATTACACAAGTGTCACAGTCTGTACAGATTTTCAGAAGACTAGGAGTACACGCTAGCAGACTGGTTTCAGCAGTTTTTTTTATGACAACTGAAAGACAGTGGTTGCACGCGTAACGACCGATCACAGACTTCATGCTTTGTCAAACCAACGAAAGCCAACTGAACTAATCAGGGTGACAGTTTAAAGGGTGAACAAACATGCCAGTTGGTGGCGGTAATGCATCAATTTGTTATTTGCCAGCCGGCAATGAAGCTTTAAGAAGATATTCCTGCTACTTCCTGTTGTCTTCTGACGCTATTTCCTGTGTCCCACCCTCTCTTTTTCATTGGCTGTTGGCAACACATGTTTGCATTTAGACAGGTAAGCAGTCCACACTACACTACTGCATCCAGATTCGGCTCAATAAATTCAAACATGTTTTTAATCGACTGCGACTGCGGTCGGCTCGGGTTTTCACCTCTCACACACTAACAGATCTTTGTGCCGACTGTCCCCAAGTAGTGCAGAAAAAAAAAAAATCAGATTTTTATTTGTTGCAAACCATTGAAAGCATAAAAAACCCTACAAAGTTTCTCATCATTAACAAGTGTAACAGGGTTAATCTTCCTTCAAAACAAAAAAACAAAATGGTGTCAGGATTAGTGAAAGGGTTGACAGTTGTTGCGGAAATATTCTTCAATTTTAACTCAACAGAGGTCAAAAGGTCTTTAAAAGGACTAAATCCAAGAAAGCCAGCTGGTCCAGATAAACTGGAGCCCCTGTTTTTAAAAATTGCTTGTGATTTTGTTGCCGAGTGTTTGTGTCACACTTTTAATCCAACACTGGCGGCTAATAAAATACCTCAGCAGTAGAGACCTACCAATGTGGCTCCAATCCGGAAAGCTGGCGACCCATCGATTTTAAATTATTACAGACCAATTTCTGATCTTTCTGTCTTGGAGACTGTGCTGGAATCTCTTATCGGTGAGCTGGTCAAACAATATCTAGATACCAACAATATCGTTTGTGAATCTCAGCCAGGATTTCATAAAAACCACATTACTTCCACTCCTGCTATGAAGCTTTGGCAATGATATGACTGAAGCCTTTGACAATACAAAATGTTGTCTTGCCCTTTTTATTGATTTTTCCGCAGCATTTAATAATGTTGACCATAGCATAATCATTAAACGATGAGTGGAAATAGTTTTTTCTGAACGGGCTGTTTTTTTGTTTTGTTTTTTTATTCATAAAGTTCGAGCTGAACTGTGAAAAGCAGCAACAGATTCATGGAACAAGTTACAGTCTCAGCAACGTAGACGAAGACTTAGCAACTTGATATTTGTTCTTACTGCTACTGATTAAAGGAGCCTAACTTGGATGGTTTACATGTCTGGCTGCAGGTGGCTCCATGGAATTTTCCTCTTTTGTTCGGCTCGCACAAACTGAAAGTTTCCAGGTCAAATTGCTGAGTATTTGTGACAGTTTAAAGATTTACTAAATTTGTTTTTATTCAGAAAAATTCACTATGATTTTATAAGAGGGGCATAAAGTGGTCTGACTGCAATTTACAGGGAAAAGTAATAATATAGTGAGAAAACCACTCATTTCTGTGATAAAAGATGACAAACTGGGGAAAATAGCGAGCAGATGCAGGGAATGAGCAGTTAAAGGGGAACAGGGACTGGTAGTATGAATCAGGATGGATACAGTGTAAAGGAGCTCTTGTCTGTCCTTCATTACCACCAGTTAACCCCTGACTTGTCCAGTAAAGCTGCTCAGTGGTCAGAATATCAGCAGGACAGCCTCAAGTGTGACTCTGAAAGTTCAGGAAGCCTGAAACTCAGCACCACATCGATAAGTATAACCTGAAAAACCTCTGTTTGGTCTGCTGCCGAATCAAAGTTTTGTAAATATCGAATATGACTGATCTACCTTGTTTGGGGTAATTTTAGAAAAACCTATACGCTGATTTATGTCCAGTTTGTCCCTTTCAAAGCATTGCAGCGAAGTCCGAGCATGATCAGGCTTCCCGGCGTAATATCACACCCGTTTTGAATAAATCTGGCCTGAACGTCACCACCTGGCCCTGCTCGGGCCATCGCTCCATCTGGTCGAGAGAGACGCGAACAAATCTACCAGGAGTTTAAAGTTTTTCTCTAGCGGACTTCATAGGGATCATGTTTCATTTGGGCCCAGCGGTTTTGTGTAGAGTGATTAAGTTCACTTCAAACTCAATAGTCATCACCCACACTTGAATACATTCTCCTTTTAAAAACAGTCATTTTACATTATGTTTGGAGTCAACATATTTGACATTTGGAAACAGCGTGGACTCTAATCCGACAGAGCGGCGTTACGCTTTATTCCAGACTGGCCTTTATGTTGCTGAATGGACAGAAACGTGCACTTTAGGAGTCTTATCAGTCAATTTGAGTTATTCCCTGATTTGTCAGGCTCCGATCATATTCCCCGTTCATGGAGACAATGGTTATGAATGAATACAGAATTTCCTGACCTCCTTGTCTATGCTAACAGACGCTGTTCTTCATGTTCAGCACAGCCCTACACGGAGCACTGGTGTTGGGTGAAGGATGCTGTTCAGACTTCCTCTAATCAGCTAAAGCAAAAAGGGTGTGAAATGTCCCTAAAAATGGGAATACCCCTGAGCTAGCTTATATCACGCTGATTGTGTGTTCAGTTACTTGACTTCTAGCCACACTGGATATAGAACTTAAAGATGTAGCCATTTTGAAATATAAACATCCTAGTTTAGCGGCTGCCTGCTTCTGTTCTGTCGTGAAACAGTAAAGTCATAGCAACCCCGATTCCATAAAAGGAAAGACTAACCTCTCATGGGTGGATGAGGTCCATCTCTGACGATAGGCGGCTGTTCTCCTGCACGAAACAAATGAAGAGGCCAGTGTGAAAACACACACACACACACAAATGTTTTCACACGAGCACCTCCTGAGATGAACGTGCTACTTATTAAGATATTTGCAGTGTCGATTCTGCAACAAGCAAAGCCGCACATTGCGCATTAGACAAAGGCGGCGGCCTGTGAGACCACCTGTCAGCCACCTAGACGACAACACAGTCCTGAGGGTCGTCCTCAAGTCGTTCAGCTCAGACTCACACCTTAACGACTCACATGGCAGCTGGGCGGGTCAGCGACTCGCCAATGAGTCCCAGCTTGACTCATCTAACCAACTCACATGATGACGGAGAGGGTCAATGAGGGTCGAGGGTACATCCGACTTTTAAATTGTGTGTTGCAGAAGGGGACGAGCTGGGGTTGGGGATGATTACGGAACTACAGGGGGGCATTTGAGCGATAACAATTTCGGGAACAAGTCATTCTTGAGCCATCTGAAGTCGACTCTGCAGTCAGATTCAAATGGTTCAACTTTGTCAGTCTACAGCGGATTTCCACTGGTTCCAACAGTGATACCTCTACTCCGAACCATTGATATTGATGTTTTATTGGAAACAGGAACATTTGTATCTATGCCTGGTGGTTTCTCAAATTCTCATTTAACAGCTGATTGGAGACACTTTGAGTCTTGTTTTGCTCTTACGGTCATCATTCTGACAGCGAGGGCTGTCATGATTAGTTAACTGTTGTCTGTAACATGAGTTTAAACACTAACATATGCGATTCCATTCCTCACTCCCAAGGTCAGACATAATCATATCAGATTTGGTGTTATTTTACATACACCATCTGCTGACTAACTGTTTTGGCAGTTGTATCTGTTACAACATAATAGTTAAACTGCATAGGAATACCAATTTAAAATGGAACAAGATGGAAAACAGGAACGTTCGTTGGTGGGGGAGTCCAGGAAACCCCTTGTGGCAGATAGCAATGCTCACATATGGAACTCCTCATATGCAAAGGATATCAATATTACAGTAAGCACCCAGTGTGGCAGGTATTTAAAGAAGAAATTCTTTCAGGGTTGGTTATTTCAGGCAGTGGAGAACAGCATCAAAGGGACTGTTTCCCGCAGCCACTGATTTAGAGTTGGAGCATTATCATTGATTCACGGCGTGAAGACATATTTCTGAGAGCGAGACAATACGCGAAATGTTTCTGTTACAGCAATCAGCAAGTAATTCATCAGTTAGTCCCAGCAGGGAGCCTATGTACAGATGTCACAGGAAAAATTTTACTCAGATGCATGAGGTCAGTTCGCAAGCAATGAAATGTGAGCCAATAACAGAATGACATCAAGATCTGAGAGATGCATCCAGCTTCAGGAGGAATAAAAAGCCTGAGGATAAATGCAAATGCTATCTTTCAGGTTCAATTAGATGCTTTGGTACTACACAGATTATTCAAGGCCTCTGTGGAGCCCAGATCAGGTTCGAGTTTGTTTCATTTTATCTGTCCTCAGGCTGCAGAGTACCTCATTAAGTCATTTGTTAATGAATTTAAGTTGTGCAATACCTACCAACGGAGACATTGTGGAGGGGCGAGGAAGTCCATCAGTGCACTCTTTTAACTAAATTAACTCCAAACCAAAATTCAAGGAAATCATTGGCACTGAAACGTGGGATTGAACCTTCCTGAACCATGTCTCCTAGAACTTTGTGTTTCCACTCAATTAGACTGGCTCGACGGTCATGTGCGTCATCTGGGTTTTAATGAATTGTCTAAGGAACAAATAAGCAGAAGCAGCAGAAGGCCAAAACAACTTTTAAAATTTAATGAGAAGTTTCTGAGACTTTCTTCTTTGAGTGACTGGGAGAAGTTCGGCAATGACCTGGCTCAGCATCTGGCAGCGCCATCGGGATGCCGAGTTGACCATCAGGAAGTTCTCTACGGTCAGGACGTTAGCAGCCGAGACACCACTTTCCGAGAAGAGGAAGAGGATGAAAAGGCTGAGATATACTGAAGCTTTAAGCTGAAGCTGATTAAACCCTGACAATCATGGACCGATTCCCAGACCTGAATATTATAAAGACAGTATGGGATCACCTGGAGAGAAAAAAATATAGCCAGAATCTAAAGAGGAACTCTGGGAAGTGCTGAAAGAAGCCTGGAAAGATATACCAGAAGATTACTTAAAAAATCCTCAAGACAGTTTCCCCAAAAGAGTTCAAGATGTGCTGAGTGCAAAGGGAGGTCACACTACTGACTTCTGTGGGTAGAAAATACTTTAAATCTGCTTATAAATGCACCCATGAATAAATCCATGTATATCATTCAAATTTTGCTCAAACAACAAAGCTGCTGGTGGCCTGAGACTCATGCACAGATAATTCTGTAGTATAATCTTGATGAAACTCATTTGCAATTTGCCTCTCACGTCTTGTCCGGGCACACGGAGTACTTGCTGCCTTCCCAGGCCGAAGCGTTGAGATACTGGTGTCTCTGGGTGACGTCCAAAAGCTTTCACGATACTGTTAAATGTGCAGTAGGCGCAAAACATCAGTGACGACGAAAAAAAAACACGTCCACGAGAGAATGAAAAGCGGTTACGGTGAAAAACGACTGATTAATTTGGTGCTGAGTGACTAATGAGATGGCTGCACATAATAGCTGTGAGCTTTAATCGATGCCACATGCAGCATGCAGGCTCCCCTTGGCAGCCGGTCTTGGCAGGACGGTTTGATTTGTGGTGACTCACTAACTGTTGCGTGTGAGCCCGTGTGGACGCTGGCCTGGGATGCCTGAGCTGGCTCACCAGGACCTCAGACCAGATCAGCCTCCGACACAGCTGACACCTCATAACTTTTTTTATGTATTTGATCCATCTCACCGCAGCTGATAAACACACTTCAAACAAACGAACTGATCTCACACACACGTCATGGATGATCTTGCTCAGATTTTTGACTCAAATATCTGTGCTGTGCAATACTTGTGTTCGCTGGCAGACATTTCAATGTGAGGCAATTGAAAGTTAAAGTCAGGGGATTCTACATCTGGGCTCGGCTTTCCCATAATGCCTGGTTTGTGAATATGGACACGAAAAGAAAAAGAAATATTCCAAAATGTTGACCTGATTATCATTTACTGAAGAGGAAATGGAGAATCAGTATATCTAATAAACACTTATGACAGAAAAAGAATAAACAAATCCGAATTGTTTAAATGAAACTGTTACATATTTTTGGGGGATTTGTGTTTTTAATTTACTGACTAGTTGGTTCAGCACCAGACTTCATTCAAGAGAATAAACCTGCTGTTGCTGACATCTGCAAACCTGCAGGAAAATCAAACAAAACGCTTCAAATGGACCAACGGACAGAGTTTTTTTTTATTTTTAAAAAAACGGCCGATTTGTCCAGCTGATCCTTTGGGAAACTGATTTAAATGATATGTCACGTCATCCTGAGCATCTTCGTCATGTGTGAGGACACGGTCATAAGAAACAGAGAATTTAGCTTGATGCATTTTTCATTTTGTGTGACGAAGAGCCACACGCAATACACGCATACACGCATGTGTAAATACCGCCATATGAGCGTGGCTGTTGTCCTGCATGTGCTCTCCCTCTTCCTCCTCAACCTCTTCCTCCTCGTCTTCCTCCTCCTCGTCTGCTTCACTGTTCTGCCTGAGCTTCTCCTCCTCGTCCAGCTCTGAGCCCGACTCTGCTCCGCCCTGCCACTCCTCCGCCTTCCTCAGCTCTGCACGGACATAGACACACGAAAATCCAAACCTCAGAGATGATCTCCGAGTTACACAGACACCATCCCTGAAAACTGAAGAGGAGAGAGCGGTTTGAGGTAAAGGAAATATGAAAAATGTAATCTACAGCAGGAGGAAAATGAAAATACACGCATTACTCACACTTCTTTGGAAGGAGGCAGTCAGATAATCAAATCTGTGCACTTTGAATCGCGTTAAAACCTGGACAGGTCTAGATGGGGTTAATGTTGAGGTGTAAAAATGGCTGAAGCTGCATCAAACTTAAACCATCAAAACGTTTTGGGAAGAGGTGGAGCCATCTTCAGGACCACACACAAGGCGGGAAACCTACCTGGGTTCGAGGCTGTAGGGGGCACGTTGGAGACCAGCAGTACTGTTCATACTAGGTTTTGCAATACAAAACATTTTTTTTTTTTTTGTCATTAGTGAAGACACATCACTGTTGTAACACACACATTTTATCTTTCCAATAAACGTCAATGTTACATCATCACATTGGCAGTGCTGAAATCCCTGAGAAGGACTGAAGGTGACCCTGTCAGGGAGTGGCAGCTAAAAAACTTGTTCAGCACACAATGAACACAGTTTTCTTAATGCCTTGCATTCAAAAATACTTGAAGGTATTGTTTGTTTGTGTGTTGTTGAGCTAAAATGTAAACGATTGTCTGCAAGTGCTTGAAATTGTGCTTGTTTTTCCAGAATATAACCAAAAAAGGAGGATGGCTTTTGAACGATGTGCTGGCAATAAGATCAGATGATGTCCTCAGACAGGGTCTCCGCACAGTGTGGCAGAATCCTACAGATTATGTCCCTCTGTGCAGGTACTGGAAGGAATGGAGTCATAATTATGAGATAAAGTCAAACATATAACACATATAAGATATAAACTCACCAAGAGAAAAGATTAGTTGCGTGACCACAAAAACATAACGTTGAAAGTATGAAATAAAACTCAATTAAAATATTTTAAACTAAGACATGATAATGTTCTAGGAATTACCTGACCACATCCTCCCTCTATGTAAACGACACAGAAACAACTGCTGTCATGAAATATTGTGGATTTTCCATGAAAAACATGTGTTTAAAGCAGTTTTCATAACAACATTTCGTTTGAGGCCCCGGCTTGGCCGGAGGCAGCCTCGCTGTTTCCTCATCGCCATGAAAACTCACTCCAGAAAATCTAATTTGTTTAATCTTTTTTTTTTTGTTGTTGTTGTTGTGAAAGTGCTCTGCAGGCAGCCGGCCAGACGGCCTGAAAACTTTACTCGTCTACTAGTGAACAAACTGACACTGGAGTGTGTGCTATGCCAAGTCCCGCAACAGGAAAGAACAGAGAAGAAAAGAGGGAAATGAAATGGGTTTCGGAACTAAATACTAAAGTAAATATGTTTAAAAAATGCTCCCAGCCAACCTGAAGATGAACTACATCAAGCAAAATATGATGCTACCGTCAAGAGAGACAGTTAGAGCGCTAACATGGTTGGAGGAAAGTAGCGGCTGTAAACTCAGAAGGAACTGAACAGCTTCTACTGCCGGTTTTCACACCCAGTCTGCCTACAGGCACGAGGTGGACCGACTGGTCGTCTGGTGTGGTCAGAACCACCTGGAGCTGAATCTGCTCAAGACTGTGGAGATGACAGTGGATTTCAGGAGGAACCTGCCCACCCTACCTCCCCCTCACAATCCTCAACAGAACAGTGTCTAGTGTGGACTCATTCAAGTTCCTGGGAACCACAACTCCCCCGGGACCTGAAGTGGACCGCCCACATAGACTCCGTCAGGAAGAAGGCCCAGCAGAGGTTGTACTTTCTGTGTCAGCTCAGGAAGTTCAACCTGCCTCGGGAGCTGCTGGTCGTCTTCTACAACGCCATGATCCAGTCTGTTCTCATCACTTCCATCACTGTTAGGTTTGGGTCGGCCACCAAACAGGACAGGAACAAACTGCAACAGACTATAAGGTCTGCAGAGAAGATCACTGGGGCCGACCTGCCCCCCATCCAGGACCTTTACAGGTCCAGAGTCAGGAACCGGGCAGGTACCATCGCTGCAGACCCCTCACACCCCGGACACAAACTGTTCAGACTGCTTCCCTCTGGTAGGCGCTACAGAGCTGTGTTCGCCAAAACCACCAGATTCAAAAAGAGTTTCTTCCCCCAGGCTGTCTCCCAGATCTCCCCATAAGCCAACTGTCAACCTCATGAACATTTGCACACTTGCACATTACAGCACTACAGCAGAACATTCCACTTTCGAATGTCAATGTATATATGTATATATATTTATATATATTTTCCTTCTTTCCTTCACGTGTCCAAGACAGAAACACCGGATTCAAAAAAACATATAACTTCCAAACCAGGAACATAAACTGCATTGTTGTTACTCAAAGAGCTTTAAACAGTTGGTTTCTGAGTTCGAAAATGACGGGGTGCACCATCAGTGACAGGAAGTAGAAAAACACAGTCTGAACAAACATCGGTTTCCAGAACTATTTGCATTCGTTAACTCACATTTTGTTGATGTTTGAACTCGGTTCAACAAGTAAATCTTCAGTTTGTAAACTTTCATCTTTATTCCAAAGATCAGCTGTTGTTTTTAGTGGTTAATGTGCTCACAGTTGAAAAGCTCCTTGTGTTTGTCAGGATGGCCGAGGGGTCGAAGGTGCCAGACTTAAGCATTAGTTCCTTCCTTAAGAAAGGGAATTCTGGTCTCCATGTTGGAGGGGTGGGTTCAAATCCCATTCCTGACAGTAGTCATTGTCAGAGTTTCATGTTTTGGTCAAGATTTTTCATTTTAGCTTTTGCTTTTATTCTGCAGTTTGTGACGAAGATTGAGCCAATTTCACATCTTGCTGTGCCCGGCTAGCTCAGTCGGTAGAGCATGAGACTCTTAATCTCAGGGTCGTGGGTTCGAGCCCCACGTTGGGCGATAGGTTTTTGAACTGCTCCCACTCATCAGATTGGTTTGAAAAAGGGAAATGCTTTCTCCCAATGGATGTTTGCTTTCAAAACCCTTTCCAGAGTTCTGGGATCAGGCTCCACACAGATCAGTGGGCAGCTTGATTGTGTTGTACTTGCTACCGATTGACGGAGACAGACATCACATTTTGCTGACTCTTGCTAATGTCACCCAAACCCATTGCATTTTGTTTTGGGGTGTTGCAACCTTTGCTCAACTCTGGCTGTCAATCGGCAGTTTTCAGTCGTACCACTTTCAAGAAGTGATACCCAACTGCTCACCGGGACTTGTTGTCTCTTGTTACCAGAGTTTGAGTTTTTTCAGGTAGTGAATTCAAGTATTATGCTATTGTCCAAAACTATGTGCATTCGTTAAGTCACACTTTTGTTGAAGTTCTCACACCAACAGACAATGCTTGAGGGTTCTGCTGAAGTCGAGCCGAGTGATCGACACAGCAGCAGGTCTCAAGATACAAATAAGTGGCGGATTTAAAACGGTGCAGAAAAATTTGTATTGCGATACTCCTTCTAAATGTTCGTGCTGTCTGCTTTTGGAATATGGACGTTGCACCGAGGGAAGTCAGTCCAGCGCCACATATCAAGTGTTTCGCCAACCGGTTAATTCGGCCACCCAAGCGAGTCGAAGTGAACCCAACGTCAGCTGTTTGCTGGGACGAGTGAGGTGAGGTGCAGCTTATTTCCCCTGGAACTCAGCAGCCACTGCTGTGATCACATCTGATCAGAAACCAGCCTGTACAAGCTAATCGTCGATATCGCCACGCATTGGAATAGTAGTCTGGATATGACTGAGCGATATCTTTACCAGCAGGCGACTCTGACAGCAGCTCTCCTGAGCGAGTGCGTCCAACGTAATGCCCGCATATTGACACTGTGGATAGTACAGACATCAGTGACCCTGAGGACACACTTCTTGATCCTCTGAGAAACTTCACCACTGTGCTGTGTGAAGAAAAAATCCAAATGTGTTTGTTATCGTGCCTTTGAGGCCAATGATTGAGCAAAGCATGGCGTTAATCTGCTGATTTTCCCTAAAAAAAACATATAACTTCCAATCCAGGAACATAAACTGCATTGTTGTTACTTAAAGAGGTTTAAACAGTTGGTTTCTGAGTTTGAAAATGACGGGGCGCACCATCAGTGACAGGAAGTAGAAAAACACAGTCGGAACAAACATCGGTTTCCAGAACTATGTGCATTCGTTAACTCACATTTTGTTGAAGTTTGAATTTGGTTCAACAAGTGAATCTTCAGTTTGTAAACTTTCATCTTTATTCCAAAGATCAGCTGTTGTTTTTAGTGGTTAATGTGCTCACAGTTGAAAAGCTCCTTCTGTTTTTCAGGATGGCTGAGGGGTCGAAGGTGCCAGACTTAAGCGTTAGTTCCTTCATTATGAAAGGGAATTCTGGTCTCCATGTTGGAGGCGTGGGTTCAAATACCACTCCTGACAGTGTTCTTATTGTCAGAGTTTCATGATCTGGTCAAGTTTTTTCATTTTAGCTTTTGCTTTTATTCTGTAGTTTGTGAGGAAGATTGAGCCAATTTCACATCTTGATGTTCCCGGCTAGCTCAGTCAGTAGAGCATGAGACTCTCAATCTCAGGGTCGTGAGTTCGAGCCCCACGTTGGGCGATGGGTTTTTGAACTGCTCTCACTCATTGAGAGAGATCGATTTGAAAGGAACTTACAAATTTTACTAAAAGGCAATTCCTTTCTCCCAGTGGAGGTGTGGCTTCAAATCCCATTCCAGAGTTATGGGCTCAGGCTCCACATAGATCAGTGGGCAGCTTGATTGTGTTGTACTTGCTACTGATTGACACAGACAGACTACAGTTTGCTGACTCTTGCCAGTGTCACCCAAACACATTGTTTTCTGTTTTGGGGTGTTGCAACCTAAACTCAACTCTGGCTGGGGCAGTTTTCAGTTGTGCCACTCTCAAGAAGTGATACCCAACTGCTCACCAGGACTTCTAGTCTCTTGTTACCAGAGTTTGAGTTTTTTCAGGTAGTGAATTCAAGTATTATGCTGTTGTCCAAAACTATGTACATTCGTTAAGTCACACTTTTGTTGAAGTTTGGACTCAGTTCAACAAACGAATCTTCAGTTTGTAAAGTTTCATCTTCATTCCAAAGATCAGCTGTTGTTTTTAGTGTTTGCTGTACTCATACCTGAACGGACCCTAATCAAAAACCAGAAAGAAAAACATGGATCAAATCATGAAACTCTGACAAGGTAACAGTCAGGAGTGGGATTTGAACACACACCTCCAACACAGATACCAGAATTTGCTTTCCTAAGGAAAGAACTAACGCTTAAGTCTCGCGCCTTCGACCCCTCGGCCAGCCTGACAAGGAAATGAACCCATTCGCCTATGTGTAGAGCAACCACCAAAAACAACAGCTGATCTTTGGAATGAAGATGAAAGTTTACAAACTGAAGATTCACTTGTTGAACCGAGTTCAAAATGACTCATGCAAGACAGTACTTTGGAGCTTAGAACCTTCTACAACACAGGAAGAGGAGATGAACAAACACAACAATGTTGTCATTCTTTAAGTGGCAGGGGTGTCAGAGAAGTTTTGTAGAATTTTAACACCCTGAGATAGAAACTAGTTGACCCTAAGGACAAAACTCCCAGACACAAACTTAGCAATGTTGTTTATGAAGGCCAGTGCAGTGAGGAGGGCACAGCTTTTTACATCGGGGAGACCAAACAACCTCTACACAAATGCATGGCTCAACATCGAAGAACCAATTCCTCTGGCCAGGACTCAAAAATTTTAGAAGTAACCAAATGAACAATTTGGTACATTTTTAAAAAGAAAAAAATGCACTGGTGAGCTCAACAACATCAAAAGGCCTGGAAGAACACTGGGACAAGTAAGTTGGATGATGGCAGAGTCCTTTCCTCTGTGGAAAAAAAACCTCTTCACAACATGGAGACAAGTCAGGAACACCTTGGAGAAGGTTGGTGTATCATTGTCAAAGTCTATAATCAAGAGAGGTCTTCATGAATGTAGATACAGACGGTTTACAGCAAGACGCAAACCACTGGGAACATTCAAGAACAGGAGGGTCAGAGCAGACTTTGCCAGAACAATATCTAAAAAAGGCTCCAACATAAAACTTGTATCAGAATGAAGGGAAGAGAAAAGATGGAGTAGGAAAGGAACAGATGATGAACTGATGATCCAAACCACATCATGTGCCAAACATGGTGGAGGCAGACTTATGGGATGGGCATGTATGGCTGCCAATGGAACAGGGTCACTGCTGTCTATTGATGATATGACTGCTTGAAGAAGAATAAATTCTGAGGTGTATAGGGCTAAACTGTCTGCTAATGCTCAGCCAAATGCTACAAAACGGAGGGCTGAAAGGCCCAGAAACACGCAGCGACTGAAGGTGGCTTCAGTGAAGGCCTGAAAAAGCATCTCCATGGAGGAAACTCAGCATTTGGTGATGTCCATGGGCTCCAGACTTCAGTCAGTCATTGACTGCAAACATTTTTTATCCGAGTATTAAAAACTAAAGTTATATTTATAGTTATGTTACTTTGTCCAAATACATTTGAGCCCTTGGAAATGGAGGCATAGTACTGTGTATAAAGTGGCTGTAATTCACAAAGAGTAAATGCCATATTGTGATGATGATTCTTGAATTAAAGCTCAAAGTCTGCACTTTGATCACATCATGATTGGGTACTCTGGGGTCCTGCCATTGGCAGTGGCTTTGTGGCGCTGTCATTGGGCAAACGGTTTTATGTCAGTGAGGTCCACCTGAATTCAAGATCTAAAGTTTCCCTGCAGACTGTTGCATCGATTCACTTAACTTGTCAGTAATAATGACAATAACAATGAAATTTTAAAAAATTGCATAATAAAAAAGGAGAAACACAATTACATTAATGACAGATTAAAACAATAAGGGAAACCTTTGGTCATTTGTCATCTGAATTAATGTTGTGATTGATTGATTGATTGATTGACGTACAATGTAGGTGTGTGTGTGTGTGTGTGTGGAATGCATGCTGCAGTACCTTTGAGAGGACATTTTTTTTTGCTTTAAACTAACGTTTCGAGGACATTATGTCTGCTTCTCACACATGAATTGCCATTTGAGAATTAATACTTTTGTTCTGAGCTTAGAACCTGGGTTAGGGTTGGAGTTAAGGGTCTGGGGAACATATTGTGTCGATATAAAACATACACCAAAATGTGTGTGAGTGTCACCTGTGGCGGTGATGTGTGTCTCTTCCGTGATCTGTTCCAGTCTGCCCAGCAACGCTTCGATGTTGGCTTTAATCTGAGTCAGCTCTGACTTGATCGCCTGAAGTTCTGTGCCTTTCACTGCTGGTGGAGAGAGGTAGACAGGGAGAGAGAGAGAGAGAGAGAGAGAGAGAGAGAGAGAGAGAGAGAGGTGTGAATTTCCTTCTCACATTTAAAGCAGGTCTGTACATGATGTCACTAGAACTTTTCTCCGATAAACGTACATTAGCGTGTTTTTAAACCAGAAGTTTCTAACATGTTGTAACTGATGGCCCATATCTTATTGTCTTAAGTGTTTTTGAGGAACACCGTCCCCAATAAACGGCAAAAAAAAAAAAAAATTGATTAAAGGAAAACTAACTCAAATTCAGTAATATTTCCTCACTCTGTGCTATGGAGATTTTGCTGGTGTTGACTGACATTATTGTCTTAACTATGAGAATTCTTGGTCTTCTTTAAGCCGTATTCACACCAGAGAGGTTTGGTCTGCTTAAAAAAATAAAACCGTAATAAAACATTGTGCGTTTTTTCACATTGTCCAAAACAATTTGCATTGAAAGCAAGGCAGAGCGAATTATAGACCAAAGATAGGAGGTGGGCCAAACTTGAGTGCATCATGGCGAAAAGGAATCAAAACTACTGGCAAATCCGTGAAATCTATTGGCCACCGTGAAACGACCATCAGAGGCCCGTCTGAACTTAAAACAGCAGTCTGTCTTTCACGAAGAATAGACAACTTCTTCAAGTTTGTAACACTAGCTCTGGGAAATCTACTGAATTATTCGAATGTTTAATCTCACATTGTTGACAATTTGATGAGAAGATGCAAAGGTGTTTGATTGAAGTCAGATTCAAATTAAATGTATGTTAAATGAAACTGAACTGCTTGTTTAAATGACTTTTTTTCCCCTTGTTTAGAACTCAGTGCTCTTATTCTTCATTCTTAATGGTTGTTCTGTGTTGAAACAGTACTCCACGTATAAACAACTGACAGAGAAGCTGATTAACAGAGATGGTGGAGGGAGATAAGTGCTGAAGTGGCAGCAGAGAACAACTGGGGATTTGCAACACATCTGGTGGCTGTTTTGGTTTTCCTACAGTGAACGCACAATTACTACCATATTTCACAAACTGTGTGGCTCAATGCAATTACTTTCTCTCCCACTTTCTCAATTTCCTTTTCCTCCGTTTTACTGTGTTTCTCATGTCTTCATGGATGTTTGAGAAAAAAAAACCAATGTTACTTTGCACCAATCTGTCTTTTGTAAAGAAAGCAGAGGGAAAACAGCAGTAAACTGTGCTCCATCTGCAACTGAAGTAGAAAGAAATGTCTTTCATACAGAATCTTTACAGAGTCAAAAAGGTGTTTGACTGTAAGTATTAACTCGGTGTTACCAGGCATTTGCAGAACAACGTTTTGTGGATAGTTGGTGGCAAAAATGTAATTTCCAAAGTTTCGACATGCTTTATGCCAGTGACTTGTATGGCATCCAAACTCTTTAGTGAAGTAATGAACATATATTTTGTGACATTTTAGAGCTTCAAACTTTGGGAAACAGGGCTTAGATTAAAACAAATACACTGGAATCCTTCTGTAATTTTCTGTCTTTATATGTAAGTCGTAGCACAGCAAATTCTAACCTCTTTTTTCTTATTCTTCGTTATTATCATTCCCTCTCGGGATCAATAATATCCCTGACTCTGTTTTAGACCGAGCTCTCTCCACAGAGCCGAGGTGTCTGTGAGCGTCTGTCGTCCTCGCCTCTCTGGGGTGAATCGCACCGTTGATATCCTCCAGCTCTCTTTCTCTCTCTCAGGTCGTGACAGAGATCATTCTCATTGGTTGCTTCTCTTTTTTTTCTTTTTGCTTTACTCTGCTTCTTCCTGCCTTCTTCCACAACCCAACAGGCCAGGCGCCATTTCCGTCTTCTTATCAGCTGCATCCAGCGAGCGGCAGTAACAGCAAACACCGTTTCATTCTCCAGTTTATATTTGTCATCCAGTTTCCTCTCCTGACTGACGTTTACAGGTGAGGGTATAAGTTGGCAGTCTGATGTCGTCTTTGCTGTGATTTTCTGCGACATTCTTCTCGATGTCAGATTGGTGTGAGTCAGCCCTGACGCGCACACGTGAACTCTGCACATCTTTCTTTTGCAGTCAGCATGACTCTAAAACGTTCAATATTGTGCTGAAACACACCATGTCGCTTACGGCAGGAATCCATTAACTTAATAAAAGTTTCAGCTGATCACGCTGATATAAATCCGTGTTTCTTCCCAAATATCTCACCGAGATTAATGTTATTTTCCTTCAGAAGTAAGCCAAAAATGGAAAATAACACCAGGGGTTGGTAGAGGGAGTCCCGCCAGCAACCCCCCTTCCCATGCTGATGATTGAAGACCTGAGTGTTCTTCACAGTGATGCGGCTCTTTATAGTTATGATGGATCTGGGCAAAGGTTTGATGTTTCTTGAGCTGTTGTTTAAAAAGATCAATCTGGTTTTACAACGCAGAATTGACGTTTTTGAGTAAATCCATCATTTCTAAATATCCTTGGAGAAACCTTGGTTTCATCTCAGTGGACAACTTAAACCAGATGCATGTTTTAGCCTGTTGCCCGGTATTTTCAAAGATTAACTGGATCCCACAAATTTGCAATGCTGCATCTTAAGCTGGATCCTGCGTTTAAATAAAACTTAGATGTTGCAAATCACTGAGGATAAAATCTGTTTTCCCCGGGGAGACCGATCAGTTCTGATGGAAAGAATAACACAACAGTGAGGGAAGGATAAAGTTGCTGTTGTTTGACAACTTTAGCTGTAAAAACAAATCAATTTTATGATGCAAATATTGCATATCTTGATTCCTAATTGTGTCTTTGATGTTTTCTGAGGTTGAGAAGGGACTATAACCAAACGTGATATGTGAGCATTTATCGTACTTCCTACCACAGTAGATACCTAAATTCTTCCAATTTAAAGGTTAATTGCAGTATTTTTCAACCTAAGCCCTATTTTCCAGACTTTGACGGCCTTTATGGGGTTTGGGAAATATGTTCATTTAGCCTGACAAGGCTATACAGTGCAGCAGCACAGAGCAAAATGTCATATATAATATTGACTCAGTAACTGTAAAGTCACTGTTTTCCCGTCACAGCTGCTGTCATTTGCACACACCCGCCCCCCCAAACACCTGCTTTCCACTCCATGCAGCTGAATCACCCAGCATGCCACCTGCTTCACCTTAGTTTTTGATTCGTGTTTTGTTAGAGACATTTTTTAAATTTACATTGATTTGGCCATGGTTAGTTTTGAATAACTGATTCTGTTTCTGCGCTTCACTTTTATTTTATAATATTTATTTCTTAGGTTTAATGGGTGCTTCGCCGCCGTCCAAACTTTTCAGATGTTTACACAAGACAAACAAATTTACGTATATTTATTCCTAAGTCATGTCTCATTATTTAGCTGTTTGCCACGGCAGAGCATAAATAGTTATTATTATTAAATATGGTTGTCCTTCGTGAACATCAGAAAACTTAGGAAAAACAGATTCACGGAAGTGGAGAAAAGTAGGAAAAAGACAGACTGTGCAAACTTGTTTTCTTTAGTTTCTTGCGGTTACTGAGTCTCAAACACGGATGTTTCATTGGTCGTTTGTACTTCGTGTTACCAGCCCCTCGCACTGACATTTTGAACATATTCAGTGGCAAAACAAACAATGTATTTCCAACTTTTTGACGTGCCTGGTACCGTTTCATTGTATAGCCTTGTCAAGCTAAACGATGCTGGAGACTAAACTCCCCACTGGAGTAATCAAAAAAAAAAAAAAAGTATGTTATTATGTGTCGACATAATTATAGATGGATGATGTGCCACTGCTTTCTCCTGCTGTAAAAAATGAAGCCAGAATATCTGTTATTCAACCGGCGCCACCTTGGTTGGCGAAGGTGATGTCATCTGGAGTCAGAATCTGCACGTTTGTGAGCAGGAAGTGAAGCTGCGGTATCCACTTCCAGCTCAGCTGTCAATCATGACATTTCACCTCATTTTTATAGCATCAAATAACTCAGGAAAATGAACTCTTGATCATACAAAAAACATCACAAGAGCTACTTAAAACAAAGACCATCCTTCCCAGCCGGCATTTCAACATTTATTTACAGGCAAATCAATGTAATTGATGACACTGATTAACTGTTGAATTTGGTTTCGATTTTGCAAAGCGCATCAACGCTGATATTGCGACTTTGTCTTACAAAACAAAAAAATTGATTTTATTTGCGTAGGAATTTTATTAACAAACTTTGATAAAATGCTCTATAGTAATTTCAAAATGACATAACAGGACGTATACAGGTTAAAATGTCAACGCTGATTTATGGGAGTTTCGTTAACCTTTTTACATCCATGTTGTTTGATTGTTGTTTCAGTGTTGAAACATCAACTCACAGTATTTAAAGCACATTTCGGCGTGCCAGCTGGGTTGGCCCAAGTCCTAGCTGAAATAATGGCGGAGGCGGGGCTTATAACCTATACTGGAAATGGCCCTTAAGTGGCCATTGGGATGCTTTGGCCTTACTTTTGGTGAGCCCACATCTCTTCCATCTGCATATACAGTCTATGTATTTATTTTACATCAATTAACATATCAATGTCATCAATCGCCTTGATTTTCCCGTAAATAAACATTGAAATGCCAGCTGGGAAGGACGATTTTCTGTTTTAAGTCATTCTTGTGATGTTTTTTTTATCCTCGACTGTTCAATTTTCTGCTCAGTTTGGTCTCACCACATTCTTACAGATATTCATTTTTCCCCCCGAAAACTTTGACATGATTAAGAGAGAAAGAACAATAAAAAGAGACTTTGCTTTCCAAGGTGCTGATCCTGCCGCACCTGGGCAGCATTTTTCTTTCTCCTCCACCTGCACGAGTTGGAATTCTCGTCCAAACAGGGCTTTTGTTGATATGACGGTTGGTATGAGGGGCCTTGGCTGAAAACAAACACTCAGCACTGAACCAGAGGGCTGTACAACAATGCAAGATTAGTGTCTTAGCGATGTATGTTGAGCAGAGATCAGGGTTGTCAGGGTCAGGAAGGTAGCTCTATTTTAAGCTAAATCGCCATGGTAACTCATGCTGCAAACATAACCTGGTCGGGACCAGGTGCACCTGCAATGTTCAGCATTTCCCTGCTCATCGATTCTATTCCTGACGATATCTCTCTGTGAGATATCAATTCTGAGCGAAGGAAAGTCATCGAAGTCCAAAACTACAAATCTGCAGAGCCATACATCAAAACAAGGGCTGTAGGACTAACAGATGGTTTAATGTTTCTGATTAGATGCCGAGTCCGTTTATACTGCTGCTATTGCAGTTAAAGAAGCCTGCTTCTAAAACTCAATTCTTCCACAGGCATTTATCACACATAATATTCAATTATCTAAAAATCAAACATCAAATCTGCTAAGAGAAGAGAAATAAAAATCACAGTAATGAGAATGAATTTAGTGGTGAAATACGTATAGACAGGTTGGATTGGCATGTATATTATTACTATTTTTCTTAGCTTTCCGTCCGCTATTGGTTGATTTTGTGCGAAGGAAGAGTCAAATGACACACAAAATGCCCAAATTTTTGTGAACGTGTGCAGAATCTGAAGCAGAAATCATGATTTAACAAAGAAAGTTGATAACCACGTTTGTGATACCCATAACCTCCCGGCTCTGCTGAAGCTCCTTTGTAGTTCATCCCTCTGAACTTGTGATTATCTGGCCTCAAACATGACTTTAATAATTATCAACTACAGTATAAATAGTATCTTTCAAGGTTTAGAAGGTGCATTACAATTAAACAATTGCAAAGATTATTGGCACAGGATGTCTAAATAGCTTGAATAAATTGTAGCTGGGTCATGATTTCTTTAAAAAAGAAAAAACTGCCATTTTTAAAATGCTATTATTTGTGCCATCCTGTTCCACCGAATTGGAGAGAAAAGAGACATCTCTATGTCAGATATCTCCAAACCCTGCCAACTCAAAACAAACACAATCCAGATGGATAAACAGCACTTCAGGTAAGAGGAGAATTAGGTTCCCTTTAAGATCCCGAGATGGAAGCCTCTCACAATATCCAGCTTTAATATACTGAAAAGTTGGCTGCTATCAAGCTTCAGACCAACTATTACATAAAACAACAAAATGGTAACACATATCAGCCACAACATTAAAACCACTCACATGTGAAGTGAATTGTAACAAACGTCTCGTTCTTACACTCTTCTGAAGTGAAACTTTGGGTCCTTGTATTAGTGTGAATTTTACTTTGACACCTACCAGCCACCTACATATTAGTAAACACAAATGGAAATGTGCACTGCCAGACCATAATTACCACTATAGAATGGTTCACAAGGGACCCTCACAGGTCGCCTGTCCATGTCCTGATAAGTCAGAACTGTCAGGTAGGTGGTTTTCATGTTGTGGCTGATCAGTGCATTGTACCTTTATCTGAATATTCATTCATAAAATTGACTTTTTACAGAATGAGTGGCCTGAAATGTATTACTGAGATCGAGGGATTGCCATTCAGCCTTGTAGATCTCCCTATTCAGTTGTGACCTGGCTTTTGTCTATTCTTGTCTTTGATCGCCCAAACATAACACACACGTACGTGCTGTCCAAAGGTTTCCACGAAGCCCAGATATTGTGAGATGATTGCGAAAAGAGAGTATAAAAGAGGGAGAAGAAAATTTTGACATTAAATAAATAAAATCAAAACAAATAGGATATGAAAGAAATTTCATGACCTTCCGAAGCAAAATGCTGAACAATGAAACATTTCAAATTCAATTCAATTCAATTAATTTTTTTCTTAACATAGCGCCAATTCACAACAAAAGTCAACTCACGGCACTTAACATGCTGAGCAGGTCAACACCAAATTCTGTTTCCCCTACAAATGGTTTTTAGGCCCGTTGGCAAGAGCTCATAGAGACATTTCCGCAAACCAAATTCTTCTCTGATTTCTTCCCACACACACGTGTCCCTCTCCCTTCCTCCCCACCTGTGCTTCGGATCGGCGATGGAGATTTTGAGCAAAATTTTGATTAATTGTGTTTGTCCCTGATGGAACAGAGAGGAAGGTCAACAGAGACGCTTCCAAATGCAAATAAGCTCTGAATGAGCAGAGCTGGGTGATACGGACAAAATCTTATATCACGATATGGATCATTTCATATCCCTCTGACCATATATATCACAATATAGTACGATTTCTGTAAATTTCATGAAATAATGTCTCCACCAAACCGTAGTTTTCAGCTGAAACACTTTGCATTTGTGTGTTTGGCAGTGATGACGATTGGGTCAGATCCAAATCTGACATTTTTGTCCTTATCGCATCTTGGTGCGGCCCACTCATGTTCTGCCTCAAATTCAGTGTTAATTTTGGCAGCTGTTTTAGATTTTATTCTCATGTCTTTAGTCTTGGTCTGCAGACAAAAAAGCCTTATTAGTTTTAGTCGCATTTTAGTCACTTTAATTGATTGAAGTTTTAGTTCAAGAAATGTCGTCACGGTTTTTGTCATTAGTTTGAGTCAAAACATCTTCACTTTTCCTAATTTGTTTGCTGCAATCGTAGCATTTGTAGTTGCAGTTGTCATGTTGTTGCCTGGTGATGTCCGAGCAGAGTGTCCCTTTTAAGAACAGGTGATATGTATAATGCACATAACGTATGTACATGTTACGGCAAGAGTGAGTGAGCATCAACATAGTTGAATGACAGCAAAGTAAAAGTTAGTGGCTAGTTGGCTGTGTAATAGTGTTTTTTTCATGTTTAATAAGAAGCTGTCTGTAATTTGTCAGTAAACGACGGCCCCAGCTCCCGCCGACCCCCGGTGGAGTGTGCTCTGTTCTGTTTCCCTACTGCTGCTGAAAGTGATGGGCTTCATCCTGAAGAATAGCAGCATTTTCACGTGCGCCGATTTGTTTCATTTCCCTAAAATAAATAAGAAGTTTTACAAACGCTGAGGCCACACTTCGCACTTTCGTGCTTTTCCCTGAAATTTAAACTCTGCACTCTTAAAGGATGGACCTGCGCCAGGTTGGGAAAGCCCTACTTTTGTTTCTAGTGTTCTCCGTGATCAAGCTAGGGGCTCAGCGATGCATAATGCTCCTGTGCTACAGGAGGAGAGCGCGGCACACGTGCGCAGTGAGGGTAATTTTACTCAAACGGGAAGTCTCGATTGGAATAAGTGTGTACATGGACGTGGTTCGGAATAAGGATCGACATAAACCAGCGCTCTCGATCGGAATATAATTTCTTTCCGAATGAGCCGAATCGGATCAGAATCTTCCAATCGGAGTGTTTACATGAAGCATTTTTATTCCAATCAGCCCTTTATTCCGAATATTTGTGTCTATATAAACGTGGCTACTGACATTCAGTCGCTCTCATCGCTCACATTCTGGCAGACAGACGGGAGAATATCGTTGTTTTGAGTGTCTGTTTGTCCACCGCTAAAGTTTTCGTCTCGTCTCGTCTTGCTGCCCAAAACTTAACATTTCCTCAGAGTTTCCATGAATGAAATTCACCCTGCTGGGATTGTTGCTCCTCCGTGTCTGTTTGTTGATACACGAGATTGCCCAGTCCCACGAGTGAGTGAGAAATTGACAGTATATATAGAAGCATATATGAAAAAGAAATCTGGCGTGATATTGGCCTGGTGGGTGCTGTCATCGGCCCACCACGCCTGTTCAGCGGCGGGGGGGAAATCTGCCCTCCTGGTCTGTGTCTGGTTAAAAAACTTGTGCAAAAACACTGAAGGTTAGAACCTCCTTTATTTGAACACTGGTAGATATCCATGCAGTCTGGAGTGAATTATGTTTTCTGCATTTTTTGGCATCAGGATTGGCCACCAGGCAGGTTTCAGTGTGTGTGTGTGTGTGTGTAATAAAATCTGCATCCATTCAACACCAAATAAAATGCACTTTGTTCGGGAGATCATTTATTTTCATGGTGTCACCGGGATGTGTCTCCCGCTGCACTCCTGTCTTTGCATGGATGTAATTCGAGGTCTGAAAGTGAAACGCTGTCCAATTCCTCCTTGATACCCTAAACACTTCAGATGCCCATTGGTCTGAGGCTCACATTTTCTGCTTCATGATGCAACACACATTTTGAGCACTTTTGAGCAGCATTTTGTCTTGCTACTGTTTTCATTTGAATTGAACGTCATAAAGTAAGTTATCAAGAGCTTATTAATGTTTAAGGCGTCCCAACTTCTGTCGAACTGGGGATTTATATTGAAAGCTGGTAGACACAAGACAGGCAAACAGAGCTTCACAGTGAAACAGTGTTGAGCTGAGGAATACACTTAAAATGTTAAAGAAATAAATGAAAACAGACAAACAAATCTGTAAAAATAAATCTGCAGAGCTTGTCATGCATAATAGAGTCTTTTGAAGCACCCAGGTCAAAAAACAGGCACGAATATTATCTCTCATCATCAGCTTTAGATTTGTTCAGGAGAATGACATAATGATTCGCTCTGGAAATGTTTTGCGGGTGAACTTACTAAACTTTCCAGCTCATCTTCATGCATAAATCACAGACACTACTTGATCCAGCTAAAAACGATAAAATAAAGTTTAAAAAAAAAAAGAGCCATAATACAAATACAAATTTGATTTAATGATTTAATTTAAGGTTAAATTGGTGACACGAGGGCCGGTGTGTGATCTGAGCAGACATAACAACCGAAAGTTCTAGTTGACGTTGGATATGAAAGGACCTGACAGGACGGAGGCTCCTCCCTCTTGACATCCACAATCTGTCTCACTTGAAATATAGATGAGGTCGGGATCACAAGGGTGGACTGAGTCAGGGTCATGGTATCAGGAGAAAATAAAAAGGTGGAAAAGAGAGAAAAGGAAGAGGCACACATGCTTTTGGTGCTCGCACGGAGCTCATTGAAGCTTCTCTCTGCGGCGCCTCTTTACATGCTGCATCATCTTTGCTGTGCTAATCATTTAGGTCAATCACTTCTTAAAATGTCTGCGCACAGTTCCTGCCGTTTCATCTCACCATTCATTTATGTTTCATCTAACCGCCTTTTTGATGTTTAGAAAAACGATCCAATCCATCACAAAATTAATTTCATCTCCAGGTACGATAAATATATCATACCAGGAGTGTTTCTTTGATAAGACTGAACACAAACGTTACCTCTGTATGATGGTTTGAACGGGTCTTTACTTCTCAGCAATTAGATGATGAGCCAGAGGATAATCAGCAATTAATCTGAAAAATGCTGCTGGAGTTTGCGACAAACTAATACAAAGAGTCTTGTTATAACTCCTAGGTCGAATGCTCCACACTGTAGTTGTTTTGTACAGAAAATGCATAAATAAAAAAGTGCCAGTTCAGTGCACAATTCACCAACTGTGTGGGAGAAGCTAAAAAAGGATAAAAATAACTCAAGAAGCTACTTAGCTACTGGCCTATTTGAGTGGAAACTTTTGACCTTAATGTTCTCCTTCCCCTTGTGAATAATAAATGTGTGTCATTTTAATTTTGAGAATGGAGCACTGGAGCTTAACTCACTGTAATTATTTGACACTTTTACTCTCAGAATTATCCATTGGCATCAGCAACCTCCTCCTGGATTTACTGATCGTGAAGTATGCAGACTGAAGTTGGTGGAAATTTTAGCCAATAGCAAGAATGCTATCTTTCAAAACTACTGTTTTTTAGGAATATAATCTTAGACATCAGGAGGCGAGGCCCGGTGCCTTCAAAGTGGCCTTTTTTGCTCCTGACAGACGCAGGAAAGTGGGAGATTGTAGCAGTGACAGCAGGCTATGCACACAGCAGTCGGATCCAATTACGAGGCCTCATGGCTCAACAGAAACCGACGGGTTCAACTCTACAAGCGTGTCGGCTGCTCGCACGGCACAGCAGGCCATTCGCTGACCCACAGGCTTTCAAAGAGGGTACAAGGACAGTTCTGCCTCCTTGGAACAGGTGGCCCCTACTGAGAGGCCTGATACACATCACATAGACCTGCAGTCAGATAGCCTACTGAGAGCTGTTATCACAGTCATATTGTGAGACAGATACTGCTGACTGTTTCCAACCACTGATAGAAAGACACAGGAGACAGAACCTGGGGACATATATGACGGATGGCGCAGGACTCACATCTCTGTTTGTTGCCGTTGCTTGTGGGGAGGACGGAGACGTTCCGCGCCAGCAGTTTGACCGGCAGGGATTTGACCCGTCGTACTAAAGGCACCGCCACCCGTGGGCGTTTGACGGGAACCACTCGAGGGACCGGAGACACTCTGCCGCGGTACTCAAACAACCTGGAGAGAGCGAGAGGGGGAAGGGCAGGCGGGAGGGAGGACGGAAAGGGCAAAGAGGAAAAGACAAGGGGTGGAGAGAAAAGAGGAAACGGTCAAATTTTGACTGTTTTATTAGCAGTGAGTGTTGCAGTTAAACATGTGTTCTTCAGTGAAACACTGAGTTTAGTGTCAACAAGTCATTGAAGACATTGACCCTTGTGTTGTGGTAATGACAGTCCACAGTTACTGGGTTGTTTTTTTTTGTTTGTTTTGGACCTCTCGGCTGTTAGAGTGGGTCTGCAAGCGGCCAGTTCATCCAAAGCTTTCTTGGATGCAACAATTATCTCACATGGTCACATCATTTAGTTTAATACGTTTTTATTTTATTCAATTTTAAATAAGTCAAACAAAAAAAAAAAAAAAAGTGAACAATCTCCTATCTTGAATGAAAAAGAGCAGAAAGAAGATCCATCTTATAAGATCTGCCCCTTATTCACAAAATCTATTTCAACAAATATAATAAATTTTTATTATAGGCTAATAACGCCTCTCATAGTATGTTTTTCATTCTCATTGTTCAATGCAGACAAAGCTCAAAGTGTGACACACAATTCAAATTGAAGACAGCTCAATATCAGGGACGACGCAATTCTTCATATTTTCCTAACATTTTATTTTTTATTTTTGATATGTTGCTTGTTTTGGACTCTTTGGTCTGACTGTCGAGATCAAATTTTCCATAAACTGGATCCTTTATCTGTGATGCAACGTTCCCGTAATGTGGTTCTGACATTTTTTTTTTTTATGTCTGTTCTTTTTAAGTTATACTGACTTTTCATTTTTTTTTTTTTTTTAAGCCTTTCCTGTATATTTTTGGGCAAAGTTTCTAATTTGTTGAATCATAAAATCATAACATCTGCAAACTATAAACGTTTAAGAAGTTTGGATACATGAACAAGATCATTTATGCACAGAGAAATAATTTAGGTCCAAGAACTGAACCCTGAGGTACACCACAACCGATTTTATATGAATCTGATTTAATACCATTAAACTGAACCTACTGTTTCCTATTGTCAAGATAACTTGCCAACCACTTTTGCTCAATCCCTCTGAAGCAAATACAGTAGTATTTGCTTAATCTTTGAACAAGTATGATGTGATCTATGGTGTCAAAAGCCTTTTGGAGGTCCACAAAGATACTTATTGTACAGATATATTATTGTAGATACTTTTTATGTACTGCAGTTGATGTATCAGTGAATGAGATCAATAAGTGCCATTGCTGTTGAGTGATTGGTTCTAAAACCATATTGATTATTGCTTAAGATTTTGTATTCGTCTATAAAATTGCCCATTCCCTCTACAAACTTTTTTAACAACTTGGAAAATTGTGGAATTTGTGAAAACATGTTTATCTCCTGCTTTGTATAACAGAATCACGTTGGCTATTGTCATGTTTTCAGGAAATACCGAAAATGAAAGATTGCAAAATAGTTCAATGACTAAGTCTTCTATGTTTTTAATTAATGCCATGTCCACGTCATCACAGTCTGTTGATCATTTGCTTTCACAATTTTTTACAAGTTTCAGTATTTAACTCTTTTCCACTTTACCAAGGAAATAGTATCAATATTATCAATTAATGCGTTTCTGCCTGTATTTTCCTCACTTGCCATCATTGGAATGTTAATTTGGTGTTGTGGTCGTGGCCTTTAAGGCTTGTTGGGTGCTGAGTGTTGCTGATGATGTATTGCAGCATCGTTATAGTTGGTCTGTGGTAACTTTTGTTGGGCCCCACAACTAAATGGTCATCCCAGCCCCCAACTATTAACAACCTTTTAAAACTTGGTGCTAATTACCTCACATCTGGAAAGAAAGGCCATATAAGAGAGATCTTGTCTCTCTGCTCTCCTCGGAGCTGGAACCACAGAGCCCAGCTCTTCCCTCTTGGCGCTCGTTGGAGCTGGAGCCACAGAGCTCCTGCTGAGGACTCGCCAAGCTCAAATTTAGCCAGCAGCAGCAACCAGGCCTGCAGGCTAGCCAAAAGGAGCTACTGAGTTCAGCACAACTGCTAACTCTGCAAGGAGCAAAGGAGCGACCAGCACCAGGACTGAACAACAAGAAGAACATTCTCCACGAGAATTCCTCGCAAGAGCTTCAACTTGGACTCTCCGTCAAACAGGAATCACTTCACCAGGAGAACATCTCTCCCCTTTAAGGACTGGTAAAGCTGACCTGGGCACATCAACTCAAAACAGCACAGCTAACGCGTGATTGATGAAAGTATTTGTCTTGTATTGTTGAACGATATTGTTGTGACTGTGGTCAGGTTGTTAATAAGTAGATTGGCCACAAATATAAATTAAGCTTAGTTAGATGACACAGACTCGGGGTCTTGCATGCATCTAACCAGCTTCCTTCTAACCTGGAACCACGTCCTCACACCGACACAACACTCTGTTGACACATGAAGGATCTCAATCAGCAAATGATAAAGGAACATTTGGTCAGACACTTATACAACTTTAGGCCATTTTGCCTTTGTTTAACATCCATCCCTCTCTTTTACACACACGCACACACACACACACACACACACACACACACACAGTTACATATAATCACACCGTTGTATATAAATGTATAAAATGTTTTACATCCTACATTACCAATTGTGTGTTTCTTTTTCTTTGTTCTTCCTTGTTCATTCTTGAATAAAAGCTTTTGGATAAACATGCTGTGTGTTTAATGTTGCACAAGAGTGAATTTTGCCATTAGTTCTAATAATCATTAATTATCTAGTAGCCAAAAACAACCACTTAGTTGTCGTGTTGCATTGTTAAAATAAATAGTGGTCCGTGTGAAAAGCCACACTGTCAACATACATGAGCCCCAACATGAATGGTCCCCCGTGTGAGGGAGAGTACAGTTGGCAATTATTCATATTTGTGCAAGATTAATGTCAGCATAGTTTTGAAAAACAAAAACAAAAAACAATCCAATCTAAGATAGCCATTCAGATGTTGCCATTCCTGTAACAGTCTCAGCATTAGAACACCACGTCTTTGGTGCAACCTTGTCAAGCTGTGAGTTCTAATTTAAGTACTCCATTTAATGAAATACAGCTGGCCAATGGCCCTGTTAAGATTTGAGCCTGAGATAAGTCACAGCGTGCTACCAGCCCTGTGAACGTAACAACTTTCCCAGCTGTAATGGACAGAACGTCACAGCTTGAGTACATTTTAAGGAGCAATTTGGGGTCTGTCAACACAACACCATAGCCAATCATTGACCATGGAGAACCCCTGTGCAGAGCAGTTTGTTCCTTCAATAGCACGGAGCTTAAAGCCTAGTTATGCTGAATCCATCAACAGATTGAATTCCAGTGAATGACAACAAGACATAAACTGTCTACTCAGCAACAGATGTGATGTTCAGATGTTCTCTCCTCCAAGAAGTCCACACAGCTGATAAAAAAAGCCCTGCGATGCCAAGAAAAACCTGCAGTCAGCAGAGTTAGAGCTCTGCTCGTACAAAAAGTGAGACGTTAAAGTATAAATAAGAGTGTCTGTTGCCACTTCAGTGTTTTCATTCTGGTAATTCTGTCACTCTTCCTTTAACACCTATCTGAGTTCTTCTGAAACAGACATTTAGGAAACCTGCAGATGTTTCCCTAGAGGAGATGCTGCCCTTCGTTCTCCTCTAAAACTGATTACAGATTCACCCACTCATGCAAATCACTCCAAAAAGGGGGCCAGAGCACTCCAGGGCCATTCTGCCTCATCTCTGCAGGACCCCCAGTTATTCAAGCGGATCAAACTGTGCCTTTCAGCCACAAAGAGACAGAGTAGGTGATGCATTGGCCCACAGATTTGTTAGTTCAGCCTCGCCTTCCCCAGAACGGACCTCAGAGTTTCCACTTTGAAGAGCTTGAGCTGCTAGCCAAAGAAATTGATTGTTTTGATCCTGACAACTCTGATCAAAACATTGACAATTATTTTAGGGAAGTAGGTCACACCATAATTGAACTGCCCCGGAGGGAAAATGTTAAGCTTGTGAGGAAAACAAGCTCTAAAGCTGAGCACAAGTTTATACAGACACAGCCTCCCGGGGTGAGAAATGATTATAATGAGCTTCGTCATGCATTGTTGGAGGAAGTGTCCTCTCCCGCTGATGAGACTGACTCCAAATCAAAAACTCTCGCAGTGAAAACCCTAAAGAGTACTTCAGACGTTTGAGAAATTATATATATATATATTTTCAGGGGAGGAACGCACCAGGACTAGAAGAAAACCCCACCTTTAGGTCCCTGTTCCTGCACAATCTTCACCCGTGATGACACAGATAACCTGGGAAACTGTTATCACTTCCAAGCCAACCAAGCCTGCCAGTGTCAGCGCTGATGCAGCACAGAGACATCCAACTTCCAAAGATCACCCTTACAACGGATCAAAGGGGGTTCATAAAAAGGCACATAGGGACACTGAGCGTAAACGCCGTGTCCAGGAAATACCTCGTGATAAACACTCGCAGATGAGTTGCAGAAAGCCCTACTCAGAGATCCTGGCCCAGAATTATGACCAGCTTGTGGACCGTTCAGACCATGACAGGTAATTAAGAAGTGGATTAGCCACAGTTATAAATTAAGGTTAGTTAGCAAATAATCATTAATTATCTATGATAATTGCTGATTAATTTTGTCGTCTTGTTCTGTTAACATTAATGGTGGTGCGTGTGATAGCAGCACTGTCAACAACACCAGTATGATTATGTGGTTTTTCTTTTTCACCTCATCCTCAAAGCCGTTTTGTACATGGCAGGAATAGCTTCCAATGATTATAGCTAAAAATAACTACTTGTGCAGATTTTGTGTAGATTCTTTACGTGAGAACATCAGAAAGGAAAAAAGGCATAATCTACGATGCCCTTTTATGTTCCTGCCAATCGTGAATTGAATATTTCATTGTGGAGGCTCTGAAGTTGTAAACATCTTCTATTGAAACTCATGTAAGCGCGTGCAGCATGTGTGCAGCTCCCTCTCTCCTCCTGCAGTGGCTCCTGCTTGTGATGGGCTGCAGGTGAGCTCCAATGATCCATTGATGGAATGATTGACTGTGCGCATGTGTTGGTTTTTCCGGCGTGTCGATCGGTTCCAGCCTCGGAGATGGCATTTTTAAAAGGCCAGTTTCTCCCGGCTCCTGCGGGCCGTCCTCTCTGCTTGACTTCTAGCAAAAATGTAACTGTTTCACTGTGTGAAATTTAATTTAACTGAGACTTTAAATCACAACGATTGGCTGTTCTGTGGAGACGAGGTTCAATCTACTGCAATGTGCCTGGTTTACTGGAGACTCAAGGGTCAATATTAAGGTTATCTGGCACAAAATTTGCAGAAATTAATTTCATTTAATATGAATGAAATAGGACAACCGGTTTTTTTGTATTTTGATATACGTTATATTTGCCAGATCACTTTGTGTATTAAATCCAGTAAATAAATTACTTTTTTTACACCCAATGAACAACCTTTGGGACAGTCAGAGTGAATTTATAAAGGGGAAAATACAACACTCCCCTGTCTTTTGTCTTTCAGTAAATGTGTAAAGTTTAAATAATTTTATC